>JAZHPD010000078.1:0-25898 GCA_037575805.1 Lecanicillium sp. G3 | reverse complement strand
GGGCCCCCCCGGCGCCCAACCTTTCCGTGTTGTTTACAACCCCAAACCCACCCCATGGTGCCACACAAGTTTGCCCAATCTTTTATTTTCCCCCCACCCCCCCCCCCCCCCCCCCCCGACACCAAATGGTGAACTATCATCGCGCATATCGTAGCCATCATGCCAGATGTAAACCCTCTGCTGCGCAAGCTGCACATTCATCCCTGCCTACACCGTCCTGCGCGGCACCTCCACCCACCGCCGCCGGGTCTGCCGCTGCGCATCCGCATACAAGGTCCTCTGGTCGCTATACAGAGGCTTCTGCCAGGGCTGCCTTGGGGCAAAGTTGCCAATTTCCCCCAGCCGGGCGCCCACGAGCTCGCGAAGCTGACGCACGAGGCTCTGTACGGCAAACCAAAAGGCAAAAGCATCCCTCTAATGGTGCGGGACGAGACCATGGTCTGGGAACCAAAAGGGGACAAGTCCAAGTAGGTTTTCTATGCAGGCAGACAAAGATAAAAACCGCCGTCCAACTTACACCCGCGCCAGATACATCAGCTATTATGGCGTCACGTTCGACCACCTCGTGCCGCTCACGGAGCCGGATCCAGAAGTCCTGGTCATCAACATCATCGAACTCGAGGCGGAAGAGGGCGAGTATGCAAATGGCGAAGCCTGGGCAAATAGGAACGTGTTGATGATTGTGAGGCGGCAGGACTATGTCGGGAGATATGTACTCGCCGTGCCACGATGCTGCCAATTGGACATGGGCCGTCATGACCGTAATATCATCAATGCTTCAGTCAAAGAAAGGGAGACGCGGTCCGCCGGGGGACGGACTCTCCGGCAGCTGCTACCAAAACCTCACCCAGACGTGCGTCCGGTCAGCCGGCCACCGAGTCGCCCGGTGGGACGCCCGCCTAGTCGCCCCGTCGGCCGTCCACGAGCGACAAGAGATTGACGAAGCCGGCAAGGCTTTGGAGACGGTGGCTAAGCTGGTTGGCGAGGAAGTCGAGGGAAGAATCATTATATGTAACAATAAATAATATAGTGACAAGTCAAATTAACCCATGGGAGGGCAAATTAGCCTCGCTGGATAACGAGCGAAAGCCTTTGGGTGAAGAGATGAGGAAATGTCGGCACGACTTGGCTAACTGCGAGCTCAGGTATTCGCAAGTGTGTCACCACCAACTTACAACGCATCAAAGTAGCCACAATTCACAGATTTAGCGAGCATCAAGTAGATGCAAATGTGCGGTTCGATATATTCATTACACAAGTCTAGCTAGGCTGAGCTCTGTACAATATGTACCGGCGTGGTAAGTGCTCCGAAAAGGATTGCGGGAACTCGGACGAGTTGCTTAGATGGCGTCCTTGCAGAGAAGGTCCTGGTTGGCCTGGAAAAGAGTTAGCATTCGAGTGTCTGGAGATTCTTTTCAAGGCACTTACAACAGGGACGACGCAGCACTTGGCGGACTTGGCGCCGTGGGCGCAGAGCTGCTTAAAGTGCTCGGCATCGCGGGGCTGCTCAGAGGCTGTGTTGATGGATAACTTCTGTGAAATCATCGGCGGACTGGGGGAGTCGGGAAAAAACGTACGGACTTTGGCGTCGACGCACGCGGCGCCGAGGACGTCGGGAGAGCAGCACTGGGGGTTTGTGTAGAGACCGCCCTGGCAGACGCCGTTGCGGGCGACGACTTCGGCGGGGACAGCGACGACGCTGGCGACAAGAGCGGCGAGGACGAAGATCTGCATGTTTGCGGTGTTGAGACGATTAGATATTAAGAGTAATAGTAGAGTTGTACAGGTTGTTGAGCTGGATAAGGAGGGAAAGTAATCGGGGGATGGGCGTCATATCGAGGCATCTTTATAGGGAAACGTCGAGACGTAGATGATTTGGGAAAGCACACCACTGCCCAGCGCGAACGGAGAAGTTTGATCAAGATGTCTTACGAAAAAGTAATCCGTAGGCTTGAGAGAGTGGAAGTTCGGGCGTCTATGTCTTGCTTCTCCGGCCTGGCGGAGCTGTCACGGCTCTTGTCGCCTTGGTTTTTGGCGTCTGTGCTAAGGCAACGCTGCTGGTGTTGGTCCACGAACAGAGCCGGCGACCTTGTGAATCAGCGCTATTTCAGGACATGAATGAGACGGACCCTTGGCGCATGCTTGCTTTTGTGTGTTTCCCGTCAACGAACTAATTTTTTTTCTTTCCTTCCTCGTGCTGGCAGTTGCTGGGTATAAGCTGTCTGCCGACTGGCTGGCTGCTTGCTGGCCAAGGCGGGGATGAGATGAATGTGGCTTTGGTTCGTGGCTTACAATGAAGATCTTTTGCAATGCGGAATGTGCCGACGCATCCATCCCGAAGGTCCTGACGTCTAGTCTAATTGCTAATTGCCTGTTTCTATTCTTTGCTGCCGGAAAGGGGGTTTCATTTCTCGCCTTCCATCTACCGAATTTAGCAACACTGTCAAGTCATGTTCTGTTTTCGTCCTCGACGACAGTCGCTCATCAACCTCCCTTCTTTCCCATCCATCTCCCTTCTTTGCCCACTCGCCCACTTTCCCACCCAAAGGTTTCGACTGAGGGCCCAGAGACAAAGCCCAACGGACCAAGCCAACCAGCCTGGCAAGGCGAGCCGCGCTGCGTGTTCCACGAGGTTTTCCACTTGGACTCCCCGTTCGCGGCCATTGTTGCTTTCCCATATTTTTAGTTATCCCTTGTTCTCCTGGGCCAAGTTAATCGGGCAGCTAGTTGCTTGTGTCGGGGCTCAGACGGTTGCCCCACGACGAGCTAGAATCAGCCCGCCCAGGTAACTACTTGTTGCCCAATACTTTATTTGCACCGAGCGTAAAATTCACACGTCATCTGCATCGGGAGATGGGAGCTGCAACGTTGATGAGCTGCGTGGTAGTTTCCTGGACTTGCAAACGCGGCGCGGCCGTGTTTGAGATTCCCACTGCGGCAAATGACTGTTGACATGGTTGATGCTGGGACTTCCAGGGCAGAACCGACCCGTCCATCGACGATCACAGCGCGAATGGGCATCTGCCGACACAGTACGACGCGGACTGGCAGGAACAAGCTTGGCTTTTTTTTTTTTTTTTTTTTTTTTTTTTTTTTTTTTTCCGGCAAGGTGTTCCTGCATGCCCTCCTGTCTCTGACCCCTGGGACATCGGACGAGCAAACTCCCAGCAGCCACACAACAGCTACACAGTCCATGTAGGAACTAGTAAACAAACTGAACAAGGCCCGTCTCATTCGCTCGGATGCGCGCCGTCTCGGCCAGAGCGGGCTCGCCAGCGCCGCCGGAGCGCTGCAAGGAGCGTTGGGCGGGCGTTTTCTCGATGGGGCGGTGCTATCGGGCGCTCGCTAGGGGCTGGGTTGGTGCACGAAAACGTGACGGGGCCATCATTGCCTTGTAGCTAGTTGATTGCAGCGTGGTTTGAAAAGCTTCTGTAAGGCAGCCTATCGACGTGGTGGCGATGGCTGCGAGTCCGTGACTCTTGCGGTGGCGTTATCGTGAATACTCACGTACGACGAAGAAATGACGCCAAGAATTCCTAGTCTACGCCAGATAGTTGCGGAAAAAGGGAAAGAGAAACTCACACTGGAACAAGACATGGCTCAATTGCTGACTGGCGTGGTAGCGCTCAATTACCGATGCGCCGTACTATATAAGAGCGCGTTGATACATACAGACCTACCTATGTAGTTACCGCACGCGTTCTTTTTTTTCATTTATTTACACCAGTAAATACACAGGGGCACCACCGTAGAAAGTTCAACTGCTAACTACGACAAGAAAAAGCCCCCGCCCAGCGTGACGGTTGCTGACCTGCCCTGCGCACATGTAAGCTCCTCACCTTCCGCCGCCCCAACGCCGCCGGGGCCAATATCCCCGGCCGGACGGACCATGATGATGCGAACCACTCCGTCTGTCTGAACACTGGCTCTCGGTCCGGGCGCGTACAAAGTATTGCTCCTTTGCCCTGTAGTCAGTGTACCCCAGGACCTATTGACGGGAAACGACAAAGAACAAAGATGCTATACCGAGGAAAACAAGAAAAGATGATTTAATAGAAAAAAAGTTTTCCTGTACAGAATCGCATGTTCACAAGCTTCCCCAAAGTTAGCCGAAGTTGTGTGTTTGCTGCGAACCTTCTCCGCACCCAATTACCCCGATCCCCCGCACACGCCCAAAAAAAGGGCCCGAGGCAACGGAGCTGGGCGCCGCTCCGTTCGCCGGTTCGGTCATTGCACCCCTCAATTATTATTTTTCTGAGTTTGCCCATCAGCCTCAGCCGCGTGCATCCATTCCAATCGCATTCCCTTCCATCAACATCTCAAACTCAAACTTATCATCAACCATCAATTAAAATAACCAATCATCCCCCACCTCCTTTTCCCTCCCTTCCCGCCTTCTTTCCCTTACCACCTCAACCATCATCTTCAACCAAACCCCAATCGAACCCGCCGCATCCGACGCTCGCTCTGCTCGTCCGCCCGCCCACCATGCCACCCATCGCCCCCCTCGCCTACACGGGCCTCATCCTCGCCGTCGGCTACTTCATCTTCTACCTCTCCTTCGCCAACGGCACGTTCGACCTCGTCACCCGCACCTGGGAGTCGGGCGTCTTTTCCGACGGCACCCCCATCCGCATGGTCTACACCGGCCTCCACCACAAGGTCGACGAGGCCCTCTCCAAGCTCGTCGTCTTCTTCTGGCCCATCGCCACGTGGGAGGACCCCGCGCTGAGCCTGCACACGCTCGCCTTTTCCGGGACGTTTGCTGCGGGGTGGATGCTCGTCACGCTGGAGACGTGGAGGAAGGGCAACGCGTGGACGTTGTCTGGCGTGTAAGTCTTCTTCTTTTTTGGTCCTCGCCTCGCTCCATCTCGCGCTCGTGACACTTTCATCTCATCTTATGGCAAATATGAATGCAATGCTAACCCCCGCAACAGCTCCGTCCATCTCGGCCTCGCGGCGCAGGTCATGACCATCGCCTTCGCGACGCCCACCTACGCCCTCATCCACCACCTCACCTCGGCCACCGCATCCGCCCCCTCGCGGTCCAACATGCGCGTGCCCCCCGCCGTCCTCGCCTCCATCCCGCTCGTCTTCCTCGCCGGCCAGGCCCTCCCCTCCGCCGCCATGGTCATCCCCTTGTCCTCCACCCACACCGCCGACCTCAAGCAGCTCTTCACCGCGGCGTGGCAGCCCTGGCCCGCGTACGTCGCCCTCGCCCTCACGCTCTCCTCCTTCCTCCTCGCGCCCTTCTTCCCCGCCGCCGCCGACACCTCCGCCGCTTCCGTCAAGAAGAACAACTCTGCCATCCGGTACATCTACGCCATGGCGTTCGGCAACGCCGCGGTCCCGCACCTCGTCGCCGCCACCCTCTCCCTCGCCACCGTGGCCGCCCCCGAGCTCTTCTCCAAGAGCTTCCTCGAGGGCATGCACCCCGCGCGCGTGCTCGCCACCGTGCTCCCCTGGACGTCGCCCGTGGTGAAGGTGAGCAGCATGGCCGAGGGCGCGCACACGTTCCTGCGTTGGGACTACAACATTGCCTGCGCGAGCATGCTCGTTTGGGCGACGGCGCTGTACGCGCGCGCGCACCGCTACCACGAGGGCCGCGAGATGGACGTGCTCTCGTATGTGGGCAAGGTGGTCACGCTGACGGCGCTGGTTGGGCCGGCGGCCACGGCGGTCGAGGTCATGTGGGAGCGCGAGGAGCTGGTGATGCAGAGCGAGGACCGCGCTTCGGACAAGGCAGTTTCGAAGAAGAGGCAGTAAGAGTTACGGGTACTAGTATTCGCATGTATCTTGGATATGCTGCTCCTATGAGCTTTGGGAATTACATGCGTCTCGGATATGCTTCTTGTCCGAGGATTAGCATGTACAAGCATCTTGGATGTGAAACATTGTAAAGTAGAGAAGACGTTACATTTTCATGTTTAGTCACTGGAGGTTTCGAGTTTGAGGGTGCAAGTTCTTGTTGGTATACTATATTGTACGAACAAATGCCCGAGTCGTCGGATTGACGGCCCCAGAGTTCGCGTCTGAGAGACGCATCCTATATATATGCTTGTTATAATCTATGACCCAAGAGAAAAAAAAAGAAAAAAAAAAACAGATCCCAAAAACAAGTGTAAACAATGTAAAAAACAATCAGAACTTCCTTTTTGTTTTGCCCAAATGCCCGTGTCAAAACTATCCTGTGCCGAATTTGGCCCCGTAGGTTTAAGGCCAAGTGCTAAGCAGGTGTGTGGAGTCGACCAACACCGAAAACAGAAGAAAGACGCCAATTGACGTCATCGCAAAAAAACATGTCGACAGACATTGAGATGACCAAGAAGAAAAGATATCAAAGCCGATATCAAGCAGGTATCAAAGTGTAAATCATAATCGTAGTCACTCTAGGTGTCCAGAGTTTACAGGTGCGCCTTGTCGACTTGCGAGACCAGCTCGGGAATGTCATGGACGTCGGCCTTGCCGACGAGAATGTCGTTGACGGCAGTGAAGAGCGGGTAGTCGCGGAGGCGGCCGCGGGCAGAGAGGAAGCTGTAGACCTCGAAAGCGGTCAGGGTGCCCTGGAGCTTCTGGCCGTTGAGCTCAGTCTTCTCCACCTCGGCGATGGGGATGCCGCGCTCGGTGGCAATCTTGGCGCAGCGGAAGTTGCGGCCGCTCAGCGACGAGGTGATGAGATCGGCAACACCCGACGACAGTTCGGTAAAGGTGCTAGCGTGTACCGTCTCGCCAAAGAACTCCTTGCCGAAACGGACCATCTCGACGAGGCCGATGCGCATAATGGCCGACTTGGCGTTGTCGCCCCAGCCGAGACCCTCGACCATGCCGCAGGCGAGGGAGATGACGTTCTTGAGCGCACCGCCGAGGGCGACGCCGGCAACGTCGTCAGTCATCTGGACGTGGAAGTAGGGGCGGTGGAAGAGGGTGTGCCAGAGCTGGTGGTCGACGGGAATGTACTCGGCGGGAACGGGGGTGAGCTTGGCCTTGGAGGGACGGCCGCGGACGTCCGTGTGCTGCGCCTGGGAAGGCGAGACGGCCTTGCGCGAGCGGGTGCTGTCGACCTGAGGAGGGTCGTAGGCGACGGTGGTCTCGGACCACTTCTCGGCGGCAATCTCGTTGGCAATGTTGGCGCCGCTCAGGGCACCGACGTAGATGTCGAGGCCCTCGCCGATCCACTCGCTGAAGAGAGACACACCCTCGTCAGAGACGTGGACGCCCTTGATGCAGGAGACACCGCGGGCGTAGGGGGCGATCTTGCCGCTGATCTGGCCGCAGACCTTTTGGATGAACTGGTGGGGGAGGTTGAAGATGAGGAGTGAGGAGTCCTTGACAGCATCCTCGATTGAAGGGTTGGCAATCAGGTTGTCGGGAAAGGCGACGCCGGGAAGGTACTTGACGTTCTCGTGGTAGGTGTTGATGAACTCGGTGAGCTTCTGGGGCTTGTCGCCGCAGGCAGCGTGGTGCTTCGAGTCCTTGGGGACGGTGATGTCCTCCTCGAACACCCACATCTGGACTTCGGGCTCGAAGAGGTCTGTGTGAATTCTGGCATTCTCGGCAACGATCTTGGCAATTGTTGAGCCCCTGGGGAGCGCGTGTTAGAGCTTGTTGGGACAGAGGTTCAAAGATGATGATGAGCTTACCAGTTACCGGAACCAACAATGGTGACCTTGTGCTTCTTGCCTTGGCCGGCGAGCAGTGCTGAGCCCTGCATCTTGCGCGTGTGTGTGTTGTTGAGGTTGGGGAGACGGTGTTGTGGTCGTGATGTAACCGAGACGATCGAGGTAGACAGGAAGCGCGGTGTCGGAGTTGAGAGTCTGGAAAGAGGGCGCAGAATGTAGAGATGGAGCATAAGAACAACAGAAAAAGGAAGAGAACGTCTGTAACGAAAAGGCGGGAAAGCGTTGAGCTATATAGATCTCGGATCTTTTGGCCGCGAGTCAAAAATAAAATGCGTAGGTACCAGAGAAGAAGGCAGCCCAGCCCAGCAAAAAAAAAAAAAAAAAAATTACTATGGCGCGCCCGCTGTCGCCGACATGGCCGGGCCGACGCCCCCCTCGTGCACGCCGCGGCGGCAGGTGCTGCGGCGCCAGCTCCAGCGTTTGCCCCAGTGCTTCCAGTGGGCAGGCGGGCTGGCAGGCTGGCAGGCTAGGCAGTCGGTAGCGATAAAAGCTTATCAGGCCGGTACATGTGATTCGCACTCTATTTTGGTGGCATTCACATGTACCTATGAGACAGGAGACAGGACGGGTTAGGTAATGTCCAAGAGCCAGACTTATCCACATTGGGCCACGTTAACGAGGTACCTGGGTAACGTTACGGGTACTGCGACGAATCCCTGAGGGATATAATTACTGGAGAAGCTTGCCGTTCTCGAGATTTTTTACAATTTTTTCTTCCTTTTACTGCAAGAGGCGAAACACGTTGTCCAGGTCGCCGTGTCGGTACTTGGCTGATGCTTGGCTCCTCATGTATCTCTGCCCGCTCTTTTCGGTGGGAACGCAACCCGCAATTAACGATGCGGCATGTCATGGTCCAGTGTAGATGCTAGCTAACACGCCTGTTAGCTGATTACAGAGCGCATTAGTTTGCGAGCTACTCTAGTCATTGCACAGTTGGCCAGCCGCCTCCCCTCCCGGCCGCCTCAGCCTGCCCTGCGAGGCTCCAGCAAAATACCCACAAAGGGGCCCTCTACCGGCCATCTGCGCCCCTGTCTAGCAGTGGGAATCTCTTGGTTTAGATTCATGTCCGGTTGGGACCATTTACGGAGATTATGACGTCGCGCCTTCAGATATTTCACGATGTGCGATACTGATTGGTCCTCGCGGGGGGACGGTTGTCGTTGCGATATGGCCGTCCGATAATACCCGTGAGAGGAAAGAGAACGCCCGGGTATATACCAGAATGCTACTTGTGCACAGGGAAAACTCGGTGCTGCACACGGTATTAGCCAGCTGCCAGTTAGGTACTCGTTGCTACGCAGTGAGCGGTGGTAGGAGTGACCTACTTGCCGTGGATGGATGCAACTGCATGGTTACGGAACGGCAGATGCATGTATGTCCTTCTTGTCTTTCTACGGGTAATCCATTCATCACACGACAAAAAAGCCGCCTCAACAGAGAGTTGTCTTTCTCCTGCAGCCTCTATCAACATGTGGCGTATTCTCCCCAACACAAGTCAGCCTCGCCTCGTTGGGCTGCATGCCAGCAACTGACAAGTTGAACTAACTATAGTTACTCTATACTATAACACTCTTCGCCCAGTGGGAGCCCTCGCCGAGATGCCCGGCGCAGCCTCACGGGCTAAAAAAGCCATTACCTGACTTCGCATTAGTTAGCCTAGCGCAACCACGAGCACGGAGTACTGGGTACCTGTGACAGCGACGGCACATCTTCTGCTTCCCAGGGCACTTGTATCCGAGCAGGAGGCACGCCACCTGCACCCACATGCTCCGTACCAGGTACACCAGCACACCCTCTTGTCCCCGGCGCATGTCCTTCTGGAAGGCACACCCTGTTCTGCCTGTAGATTCGCTGTCTAGTCCTGTATCGGTCAACTGTACGTACCTCCCTACCTAACCTAGGCAACCAGATGCTGGCCCCTACATCGGCTCTACCGCCTGTGGCTGGGCTGTGGCGTCCCCCGAACCAACAACGCCGTTTTCCTGGCTTCACATGCCGACTTGGCCTCGCTGTCCCGTGCTTGCCGAGCTTGGCAGCCAGATCCGATCAGTTAAAACTGTAAAATTCCCGTCGTTGCACTCTTGCTGCTTCCATGTGCACACACACATACTGCACACAACGCCTCCTGCAACGTCCGACCCCATCACATTCCTGCTGCTACTGCTGCTGCTCTCCTACCCCGTCCACTCACTACACAAGTTTGGTTTTGGCACTTTGCTTGCTCCATAGAAAGCTCCACGAAACTTTTTTAAGAACTCAATGCTCAGCGATACTAAAAAAGAACACATCTCCAGCGTAAAAAAAATTATTAACAAATTTTCACGCAATTCTCCAGATAAACTGGAGAACCCTTCAGAGATTTCAGCTAATTACACCGAAACACAACAACATCAAACTAAAGGGACACGGATAGACCACGCCAAGCGACGTCGTTGTAATCCCCTCGCAAAAGCACGCAGTACCCGGACCCCAGCAACCTGACATAAAGGTTACGCTGAAGTCCACAAAGTGGAATCCAAAGCGGAGAGGTAAACTGTTCGCCTGTGTCATTAGCACCCTTTCAGACTCGACGCCGGCTCCAGTTAATACCCAGAATAAACCTGCGTACAGCAGCTCTGCCGCGTTATTTCTGCCTTCTGATTCTATCATGCTGTCACTTTGCTTTGTTCTGTCTTCCTGTCCCAGGCTAATCATCATCATATAATTGGATACCCGTAATCCACACCGCGACCGAAGTCACCCCGTTGTCCACCCTCTTGCCTCGCATCGCACCCATCCATCTGCCTACACGGCGCGTCGTCCCCGACGCCTGGCCAGGGTTCAAGCCACAGGTCCCTTGTCCGGTCCCTGTTACTTTAGGAAGATCTGCTCCATCGGTGAGCAAAGAAATGCCTCTCATCCCTCATACTACTGCCTACTAATCCATCCTGTCATTAAACGAAAAAAAGAACCAGAACCCAGCTGACCGACCCGGCTAGTCAGCATCCCTTCTCCAGAATGACGTACCTGCCGTCCCCGAGATAGCCAGGTGTCACGTATCTATTGCATGTAAGGCTCCGTACCTCCGGAGTATGGTGACCTACTTTGCCGTAGCGGTGTCAAAGCGGTGGGCGACATCAACCTATCGGCCTGCGGCCAAGCATCGGCACCTCTGTCCAAAACGACGCACCTAAAAAAAACCTCAAACTACTGTTGCTTCCCGTCTCGCTCGGAATATGGCATAGCTCAGCGCACCTCGAAGCTAGCCGGCTGTAGCCTTAACCGCGGCTCTCTCAAGGGCTCCCGGCTGTTGCCTGAGCGGGAAACTCAATCGTACGAGATCGACGAGCATAACTTTGCTCAAACATTTGACGCTATTAAGGATCAGCTATTGATAAAAATTGGTCACATGCGTAGATGCCAAGAATACCAAGCTATGTACTGTTCGATTTTTTCTACAATGTTAAAGTATGCTGCAAATATAGTCTACTACGCTGTTCCCAATTGCATCCAACAAAGAGATGCCCGTACATGATCTACAAAATCGCCAATATGCTAACCATCCGTGCGAGCTCTCCACCAGCTCTGCCTTGTCTCTCTATTGCGCAGCCTTCTTCGTCTCTTCGGTCCTCTCGCCGTCGCCAAACACGGGCTTCAGTACGTAGTCGTACGCAATCCATATCGTATTCGAGAACATGGTCATGAACCTCGACAGGAACCGCGGCGTCTTGCCCGTCTCGTCCGCAAACAGCCAATTCACCCGCATCATCGTCAGGAACGCCGGGCCGAACAGGACAATGAACGCCACCTTGCCGAGCCTCTGGCCCAGGCGCGTCACCGTGTACGGCTCCACGGAGTCCAGGTAATCGCGGTACACGGCGGGCAGCGAGTGCTCCCAGCCGCCTGTCCGGAGCAGGTTGATGTACCGCAGGCTCGGCTGTGCATAGTCGCCGTGCGGCCGGAACGGGCCAGACGTCAGGCGCTCCCACCAGCTGCACTTGCCGGGCCTCTTGTGGTCCGGCGTCAGCGGCGCGTGCAGCGTCCTCGCCATGAACTTCTCCGGCAATGCGCCGCCAGCCTCGCCAGCCTTGCCCCCCGACGGCAGCGGGTAGCACGGCACCACGATCTCGCGGTAGCTCGCGCCGCCGCCCTCGGTGCGCATAATGTTGCGCCAGTCCGACTTGGTCACCTCGTATACCACGCCGACCAGGCACCCGTCCCACTTGCCCGTCTCCGGGTTGCAGTCCGCCGCGTTGTCCGGCACGTCGGCCTCGTCGCGGAAGTCGGCGTTGGCGAAGCACGGCTCAATGTAGGCCACGCCCGGCAGCCGGAACGTGAGCTTGAGGCTGGGCGCGTAGACGTTGACGCTCGAGAGCGGGCGGATCTTGCGCATGCCCAGGAACGTCTGCGCGCACATGTTGGACCCGTAGGCCAGGTACAGCACTGTCTCCGGCGTCTCGGGGTCGCTGTCGTCGGCCGTCGAGGTGCAGTCGTCACGGGCCTGCCACAGCCGGTGCGCCGTCGTCGCGCCGCATGTAAACGGGCAGTCCTTGGACAGGTCCGTCAGCTCCGCGGCTTCGGTCTCGTAGAGCGTGTGCGGAGCGAATGAGGGCCGCCGCTCGGCCGGTGCCTCTTCTCGTCTCGTCATCGGATCGGGTACGACTGTGCGTCTAGTCTCGTGGCTTTACTCGGGTTGGAATCGATCGACGTGAATTTGTGCCAATTCGGGGATATTTTCTAGAGCCGCGAGGGTACAAAAGCTGAAACTTGTCGCAATTTTTTTCTTTTTATTTTGGTTTATTTGGCTGTCGTACAGAAATATCTACGGCCCGTCGCTTCTTGATGGCTGCCTCGCGCTAGCCAGGCGGACTTGCGGGACTGGTTTGCCACAAGTCGCCGTCTGGAACGATGGAGAAAAATTAAACACACCACCGACAGCCCGGTGCCGTCTACTACGTACTAACACACCTAGGGAGCCGGGGGGCCCATCGTCGGAGTCTGCGGTAATTGAGCCTCGACCTGGCCAACGTGGCCGTCAGCCACGCCGGAGTTTCAAGGCTTGCGACGCCACCGTCAGACTGTGACAGCGAGAATGGCTCATTCTGGTGTGCGCCTTTTCGGCCTTAAGTCGCTATATCCGCTGTTCACGTCATTAGATGACTGTAGATTATTAATGGTAAGGCGGCGCTTGTCTGTTGGCTTACAAGGCGCGGAAATGGTACGGCTCGCCTATCAGCGTCTCGAATTCGATGGTGTCGGGTAAGAAGCCAATGATGACCAATGCGAAGTCCTGCCTGTCTTGGCATGTGTAGTACGCACGAGGCGAATTGCATGATGCATTTTGCATTGCATTCGCATTTCACGCGGAAGACTCGTGAATCAAACTAGCCTAATATGTGCAGTTGCCCGATATAAGCCACCATGCCTCAGCTGCTCTCGATGAAATCGCAGCACGGCAGCCTCCATCCCACACTAGCCATGGACTGGAGTAGTCTTTTGGTGGAAATTGACCCCAAATATAGCATACGACAGCCTGCATCTGATGCGCTCTGCCACAGCTTCATGAACAAAGCATTATTCTTGAGGAGATCATCCTCCCAGCTCAGGCCGGTCTCCAAACCCTGATCAATCTCCGGAATTCTGGCTGAGACAGTCTGCACGTACGTCTGGTGGTCTCTGAGCATCATTTCGCTAGGAACATCAGAAGCCGATTCTCTAGTCCAGAGGAAGCACAGTAGTTTGGCGGCTTGAACGGGGTGAGTCCTCGTGGCAAAGTCCCAGTCTATGACCCTGCAGGATGATTAGCCTTGCAACCGCTTAGCTGGTGTAAAGATTCACCCTTGTATTCTGTGTCTTCGCCAATGATTGTGTTGCTCGGTTCCAGATCAACATGTCGATAGCGAAACCATTACCCGTGTTTTTACCGAGCACTCTGGAGAGCAGCGCCGACTGACCCAAACAGTCTCTTTCTGTAATCCAAGGAAGCTCGCCTCTCCGTGCGCGACGAAGCTGGTTTCCCATACGCCTTTCGAAGAACTCCAGTGCCGTTTTTGGGTCCTTGTAGAGCCATATGTAACTATTGCACCGGAATGTACTCGAGTAAATCCTACACAGCAGCAGTATCGCACAGGTTGCCAGCGGGAGTTGAATCTCTGCCAGCTGTGCCAGGATCGCTCACGAACCGGGGTCGCAGGGTAGTCATCGGTCCATTTCAATACGGCGTCCCCTACCCAATCAAACACCATGGATAGATACTTGATAGATTTGTCAACCGCCAGATTTGACGCACGGTATCTGGAAAGTCACTTAAAGCCTTGAGCTTCAAGTTCCTGCAAAATGCGCATCTCCATAGGCACGTTCTCAGTGACGAATTGTGTGTTCTGTACAGGGTATTCGATGTGCAATGCAAGGCTTGCATGGTCCTTGAAGCTGACTTTAAATATGCGACACTGACTACCTTTAAACTCTCCGTCCACGAAGGGGCCACTACCGCCTATTTTAAGGCTGGACACGGCGGCGCATATGGCCTCTGGGTTGAGCCCTTGGATTGGTAGACTCATTCTGTCTTTAGAAGTGTCGTAATGCAGTTAACGAGCAACGTTGATGGACGAGCGAAAAGCCTCCGCATAGAAGCGCAGTGTCACGCAAGAATGAACGATAACGCCACGTGGTAACCTCGCAGCCGAGTTCTTAAAGCAGTACATCCAACTCGCTTGTTCGCATTGCAGGACACTGCGCCATATTACGTAGCTGGCAACTATCTTATATACTATTCCCACTGACTGAATTGATTCCAAGAAGCTCGCTGTATTACGTGATGCGGCTGTTCATCGCCCAATGCGCACTGTCTGTCAGCTGCGAGATGTTTGCCGGCCCGTCAACCTCCATCAGGTTCCGTTTGCACAAGACTCTACCATTTACGCAATAGACCTGCACCTTTGTATCGAAATCAGTGCATTGTGAGAGTAGCTCAAGTCGGTAATGGCTCCGACGCAGCAATCCACAATGAGCAACGAAGGTGTTGAAGACCAAGACATGATGGAGATGGACACCCAAACCCGGCGTCGCGACGGATCCATCTGGTCTCACGGCACCTTTGGGTCCGATTCACCAGAACCAGACGAAGATACAGCAACCAAATGGGCATTCGATGAGGGAAGCGCTGTGCCTCAATTTTCCAGCGTGCTACACGGACAGGAGACGCTGCCTGAGACGGTCCCCATACCATCTCAGGCCGAAGATGCGTCAGCGGCCCTTGCTCGCCGCGTCGACTTTTCGGAAACGTGCTCGACAGGACGCCGTAGCTCACCTTGCAATTTTGACGATACACGCTGGCTTTTTGAAGAAGAGACCAGCCTGTCGCACTTGTCTCAATCGATAGAGAAAGAAGACACCCCAGCGAGGCCAGGAAATCCGAAGTCGACAAACGAAAAGACGAGTCCCAAAGCTGCTGCGGCGGAACGGGCAGACACTTCGCCAAAACGGATGCTCAAAACATACAACACGCGACAACGTAAAGTGTCATATATCGATGGCCTGAGCTCTAGCCACGACGATGAAGGCAGCAGTAGTGATGATGCGAACGACGCCGAACCGGCACCACCTAAGCAAACAAAGAACACATCGCCACCTAAAACAACCAAGAAAAAATCTCCCCCAAAGGCTGCCAAGAAGTCATCACCACCAAAGGCTACCAAGAAGACTTCGGCAGGCAACAAAAAGATCCAAGGTCCTGCGCCCAATGATTCTCCGCAGAATCGACCTTCGCCAAAGGAGCAACAGCCGAAACGTGCAAAGGCAAAGGACACAACCCCAGAAGACAAGGCATTCCCGCGTGGAAAAAAAGCATCTGTTGTAAAACCGAGCAAAAGAAAGCAACGCGCAAAGACACCTCTATCTTTCGATGATGAGACCCAAATGATTAAGCCGAAGCATCTAGCCACGCCACCCATCTCTGTCAAGCGCCCAACCAAACGCCGCAAGCCAACCCCAGTTCCCGTCCAGGTAACTTCGGGCAAAGGGAGTTCGTCATCTAGCGACGGTTCAAGTCACAGCAATACCAGACCCCATCGCATGAATACGAGGGCCAAGGCCGGGCAATATTTAGAGCCTGAGACGGATGTCAATGAGTTCGAACCGGCCCCATCCGCTCTCGAGGCAGAACGGGCTAGGGATGCAGCGAAAGCTCCGGGTGCTGAACAAGTTCAAGTACGGCCAAAGCCGCAAGGGGACGACAATGCAGATATAGAGTCCAGTCCAGTGACCGACGAGACTTTCCAAGTCCAGAATACGCGAGATAACAGCAGTCACACCTCTATAAACTCTACAAGGCTGACCAGTCCCTGCGTCTCCGAGAGTCCTGTATACACGAGACCGATGCCACAGGAGAATCTGCGCGAAATTCAGCAGCCGCAGGCATCAGCCTATCTCCAGGCCGACAATACCATACAATCTGCTCAGACGTATCAGCAGTGCTTTGGAGACTTGGCTATGCTCATGTCAAGAAACGCTACTGGACGAGATGAAGATATAAGCCGACGCCTGCAAGAAGTACATGCGGTATGTAAAATTAAACAGCTACAGGGCCTTGCTGACGGTCACAGCGCATCATGTTGCACCTCGAAGCAAAAGAGAAGAACATTGACGCTATCGCTACCACATACCGGAAGAACGGGATCGCCTGCGTAGACCGAATTCAAGCGCGCTTCGTCAAAGAGCGCCAGCAGCTCATGTACAAGCTCGAAGATGGTGGCAATGTGTTTGTCAAGAATCTCGCTCTCGCCAAACGAACTCTACGAGACGGCAGAAAGGATCGACAGAGGGCACTAAAGGAGACGGATAGAAACGTCCGAAAGCGACAACAGGCGTCTTCGGCCGAAGTTCACAGGCTG
The DNA here is from genome assembly GCA_037575805.1 of Lecanicillium sp. G3. Lineage (NCBI taxonomy): Eukaryota > Fungi > Ascomycota > Sordariomycetes > Hypocreales > Cordycipitaceae > Lecanicillium > Lecanicillium sp. G3. Next base: position 9,349 of record JAZHPD010000078.1, on the reverse strand, counting down.
ACGGACCTTGCAAGAAAGTTGCGCAAAGATATCTGCTAATAAAAGGAAATTTGAGTTATAGTGTGTAATCAGAGTCAGACAATTGCAATGATAATACGAGCTCCTGCTAAGTTACTAAACTCGGTTAATCAAGATGAGCACCTGGCTGCACTTTGGCAGAATGTGCTGTTTGAAGTCTTGCAAAACCAAATCCCGGCCGCATGCGCACAACACCAGATCCTGCTGCACGCCGAGCTGCATCTCCGACTTTACAAAACGCACAACTCGTGGTTGCGCCTCTCCTTACTTATTTGGTACTAGAGAAACATTGAAATAGTTGACCGACCCTTCCTTAAGTCACAATTAACCGACTTCCCATTTGAACAGACGGCCCTGCCCTCGTTCCTCTCGCTTGCATCGCCGCTCTTCCCTCGACTCGGCGACCTTACAACCACCTGCCAATTATCCTTCCTCTGCATCATCCATTTAATATTCCCCTCATTAGCATCATGGCCTCCGCCAAAGATGATGATTCGCCTGACAGCGTAACCACTATCAAGCTTTCGTACCACAGCGACATCCAATCCGTCAACTTTCGCCATCGAAAGATCTACCGAGAAGGAGAGCCCGAAGAAGCGATGGACAGCCGACGGCTTTTGCTTTACAACTTGCCACCATCTACCACGCCGCTTCAACTTACTCGAGCGGCCGCAGTATTCGGACAGATCATTTCTGTCAGCCCTGTTGCTGCGGTCGTTCGCCCTACGCAAGATGCAACTATGACCATCATGGTTGAGTTTACCTCGTCTGATGCAGCCATGGCATGCGCCAAGAACATCAACTCCAAGTGTCCAATCTTTTTCTCCGCTGCGGGAGAGAAGTATGTCGCAGGGGCTTGGGCGATTCCCACCATGTCGTATGCTGTTCCATTTGACACTGGTGTGGCTCTGGAAAAGGGAGTTACGAGGACAATCTCGTGCTCACCAATCGCAGAGGGTCGTGTATGGTTTTCTATCCTAGCCATCGGCCACCCAACTCAGATTCTGGACGCCAACTACGACCATTATTCCAATACTCTTACCGTCGAATTTGTGAGCATCGAGGCAGCGCACCAGAGTCTCGTGGGTCTACAGAGAGGAATGCTTGGTTTTCTGAAGACGGGGCAGCTTGAGGAGCCAAAATTTCAGTCGGTTGAAGACAAAGCTTTGGTTCCTTCGAGCGTCAATTACTTACCGCCCAACCACATACCTCTAAGGTTTAATACAGCGCCTTACAACTCGTACTGGCCAACCATGTACCACTATGTGATGTCGCTTCGGGGTTTGCAGCCCCGGTTGGAAGAGCAAGGCAGCTCAGCGCCAAGCACGGACGACGAGGCTAGCTGGACTCTTTCGAGTAACGAGACCAGCCACAACGAAGGCTCCCCTCGAGGAAGATCGGACCCTGAATTAGTTAGAAGCTCCAGGTATGTGCGCCTTTTTATCTTGAGGCAATCACTAACACGGCCAGCCAATGCGGCTTCCAGAAGACCAAAGAGCTGCTGGGCGACACAGACGAGCCCAGTATGACCGGAAACTGGGATAACTTCTTTCAGAACCGACAGACTATTAGTCTCAATGGTTGGGAGGACTATGGAAAAATTGCGCGTCATCGACGGGAGCTCTCGATTGAGCAGGGACTTGCAGCGGGAATTCTTCCCAAGTGCGACGGCAGATGTGGCTTAGGGTGCAGCAATATCAGGGATGCACCACGGCCCGAGGCAGTTGATAAATTCCTGAGCGCATCGAGCGAGTCAGATTTGTTGATTGAGTTTTAGCTGTTTGCTAGATGCATCATTAACGAGCTTGGGTCGGGCCAAGCGAATTAGCTAGAGTGTGCTTTTTCAATTTCAATTAATTTGAAGCTTATGATTACAAGTCTACTTGGTGGGTATCTAAGTCGTAGCTACAGGTCTAGCATAGTTCATTTCGCCTGTCTTCTGCTCCTTCACTCATTCGTGAATATTCCATATTGGTTGTTATGCCACATTCGGGAAACCATGCTTACTCGGGGCGTCCCAGTTAGCGTTGGGCATCTCTTCATCACTAGAATAAACAGACTCTTCGCTCTCCGAGCTATTTCCCAGATTCTTTTCAACTCCATCCATTCCGTCTTCCGGCTTCTTCGCGTCTGATACTGGAAGCGGCTTTTCGGTCTGCAGCGCCGCGCCCGCCGGCTTAAAAGTCCTGCAGAACTCACGCACGATGTCGCGCGGTATGTTCTCCTCGGGCTCCCACGTCGGGTTCTCGCCGGGCGGCCAGTCGCCCTCCCAGCGGACCTTGAAGTAGCGGACCGTCCCGCGGCCGTCGACGTCGTAGAGCTCCATGTCCTCGAGGCGCTTGACGACCCAGCTCGGTTCTCCGTCGTCGTCGTCGTCGGAACCAGATTCAGGGTCGGGGCGGGCTTTTACGTCGTCAGGGTCGGAGTCGGAGTCGGAGTCGGGGGAGGACACGTCCACTGGCTGTTGTACAGGTATGGTATCTGGTTGTGGTTTGGGTTTCGTCGGCTGCGCCTTGACGCTGAGGTTTGACTGACTCCATGGCGTCTTCAGCGACGTTTGTGTCGCAGCTCTTGGCTCCAGCGTCACTTTCGTCGTAGAGTGAGGGTGTGCTGTCTCTGCTCGATTTTGCGTCGATGTTGACGTTGGCGTGCTGGGCGTCGCACTCGTTTTCTGCGTATTCGGGCGCAAGTAATCCGTAATCGGGCGCATGCCAGCCTTCCTCTGTGCAGATAGCTTGACGAGGCTCAGTGACGAAGCCATATGTGGAAATGGCGGCGATGTCGACGGTTCCTCCTTCACTGCTCGCGGAGTCGGCGTCGACGAGGAAGACGAAGACGACACCAGCGGTAGGTTCATCTTGGCCAACGGACGCGGTTTCTTCGAGTACTGCGCCTTGATGCTTCGGTATCTGTCGTCCTCAGCCGGCTCTATCCTGGCTATCGGTGCCGCCTGTTCTATAGACGGCACCGGTGCGGGCGACTTCTCCTCAGGCCCCAGGCTCACAGTGGGCTCTCTTTGCGAGGCCGACCGCTCAATGTCGACTAGCAGTTGCTCCGACGGGCTCCCTTCGCTCATGTACCTCTGAATTACCTCGTCGTCGTCTTCCTCGCGGAATTTGCGCTTCTTCGGTGTCGATTGGCTCAGCGCTCCACCACGCAGCCTTCCTTGCTGCGCGCCGCCCGCATCTTCTGGCGCCGCCACGACGGCCGCAACCTCAATCTTGGTATGCAGCGGCGGTCTCCCGCGCTTCCTCTTCTTCGGCACCACGCCGCCATCCGCGACCGGCGCCGCCGCAGCCGGATTCCTTGCCCGCAGCACGGCTTCCCGCTCCGCCGCCAGCGCCGCGCGCTGCGCGTCGACCTCGAGCTCCGTCGCGTACTCCCAGTCCTCGAGCGCGCGCGGCGAAACGTAGTCGAGGATCGCCATGGCGGGGACGAGCAGCCGCGCGGCGGGCAGGTCGCGCCAGCCGACGAGGTACATCATGCGTTTCGGGAGCGGGCGGCCGTCGGCGGCGGCGAGGCCCGCGGGGGGAAGGAAGACGCGCTCGTCGATGAAGGCGGTCGAGTCGGCGGGCGGGAGGAGGGCGAGACGGCGGAGAGGGGGGCCGCTTCGGGGAGTGTAGTCGGCGGGTCGGGAGGGGAGAGGTATGGTCATGGTTGCTTTGCGCCGTCGCATGGTGGTTTGTGTATAGCTATATGTTGTATGTGTGATCCGTCGTGGTTGATCAATCGCAGTCGCTGGGTGGGCTGTCGAGGTGCGCTTCGTTGTCGGCGGGATCCTTGGCGACGGTGGCGGCGAGAGACTTCTAACAGCCCTGCTGAGGTCGTTCTATGTCAACAGCTTCCCGTCCATACTTCTAGTTCCGTTGTTGTCGTTTATCTGCCCAGAATCGGAAACGTTCGTGTAACTCGCAGCTCGGTCGTGAGACGCTGCTCAATCGGGCGCGTTGTGGGGTGGGCAGAAACGGCACACGGGCGCGACTTGCTTCCCCCGGAAAAAGTCCACCGCCTGCCGACCTTGGGAGCTCCCCCCAGCTGCAGGGGACAGAGCAGCAGAAGATCGAGCAACGACGCCAGCGCCGACTCCTCTTCGACATCACCACTCCGACCATTGTATTTCGCCGGTCGCCGTCTCATCTGACACATCATCGAGGGGCCGACACATTGAACCCGCAGAGGCCGACTTTTCATCGCACCCGTCCGTTCCCGACCGCAACGCAAATCTCCTGACGACACACCGAAAAAAAAAAAAAATGTCTGCACCTTTCACGCTGGTCCTGCGAGGCCAGGCCTCGTCCGCGATGCGGACCTGCCCCCGCGCCGCCGCGACCTTCTCCTCGCTGCCCGCCTTCTCCGGCGCCGCGACGCGCAAGCCCTCCCCCCTCACCTTTGCCGCGCCTCGCATCGCCAGCACTCCCGCCGCCCGCTTCTTCTCCAGCACACGCACGGCCGCCGCCGCCACCACCACTTCCACCAGCAACAGCACCTCCACAAGCACGCCGTCCTCGTCCGCGCCGCTCGACTGGAACACCTTCTTCCAGCTGCGCGTCAAGCGCCGCCGCATCCAGACCGTCTTCTCGCTGGTGACGGGCCTCGCGGGCGGTGCCGCGGGCGCGGTCGTGCTGTCGAGCGGCGCGGCCGACGGCCTGCTCAGCGTCGTCAACCTCGACCCCTTCATCACGCTGGGCATCGCGACCATGGCGGCCGCCGGCCTGGGGTGGCTGGTGGGACCGAGCGCGGGCGCGCAGGTGTTTTACCTGCTCAACAGGCGGTACAAGACGCAGATGCTGCAGAAGGAGAGCGAGTTCCTGACCCGCGTCAAGAAGCACCGCAGCGACCCGACAAACTCGAGCACAAGCAACCCGGGTATGTTTTGGCAGGAATGGCCAGGATTGAAGTTTCTATGCTGACTACGTTATACAGTCCCCGACTTCTATGGCGAAAAGATCTCTAGCGTTGCTGGATACCGTCGCTGGCTCAAGGACCAGCGCGCATTCAACCGCAAGAAGAATGCCAACTTTGTATAAATGGATAGGATGAAATTGAAGCGGCTAGGGGCAGAGCGCTGATGGAAGGAAGGTGTGTTGGGGATTTGAGACCGAAGTATCATAAGATACTGGGCGATTGAGGCCTAATGTAACATTTTGCGTTGAACCAACGTCTTATGCATAGTACAGCTCCTTGTCTGAACGACTATTTATTATTATCCGTTATTCTCTCCTCACACATGTTCATAACTTCATCATTGCCTTCGTCTTTCTTGGTAGCATCATATAAACGGCAGCGTCGGGTCGACGTCTCTCCGCCACGCGCGCAGACCGCCGTCGATATCCCCGATGAAGCGCTCGCCGTTGCGGTCCAGTCCCATGTCCTTGAGCTTCTTGGCCGCGACTTGCGAGTCGTTTCCCACGCGGCATATCAGATAGATGGGCGCCGAGTGCGGTAGGTCTGGGGGGATCCAGTCTGGCGTCTCGTCTCCCGCTGCTGCCCTCGGGCGCATGAACTGGCTCATCGGGACGTTGATGGCGCCGTCGATGCTCGACAGTCCAAAGTGCTCCTTCTCGCGTACGTCAACGAGCAAATGCGGCGATTCTCTGCCCTTGGCATATTCCGACGCGTGTATCCGCTCCTTTGCGAGAAGCAGGTTGACCGGCTGCACGACACCGCAGAACTGCACATAATCCAGCGACCCCTCCATCTGGTCCAGCGTCAACTTGTCCTCCCTCTCACCACACGCAAGACAATCATCCCTCTTCCCCTTTATCCGCACCGTACGGAACATTGTATCCGCCATCCCGCTAAACAGCAACATGGTCCTCTGCTCCGCTCCCTTCCCCTCCGCCGCACTCTCGCTCTCGCTCTCCAACCCGCCCCGCACAATCAACTTGACCGCCTCCAAGGCCTGCAGCACGCCCATCGCGCCCACCACGGGGCCGACGATGCCGCCCTCGCCGCAGCCCACGACGCTCTCCGGCGGCGGCGGGCGCGGGAACACGCAGCGGTAGCAAGGGCCGCGGCCGACGGGGCTGTTGAGGAGGAGCAGCTGCCCGGAGGTCTGGAAGGCGGAGGCGGAGACGAGGGGCTTGGCCAGCAGGACGCAGGCGTCGGAGATGAGGTAGCGGGATTTCGGGTGGTCGGTGCAGTCGAGGACGAGGTCGTACTGCGAGAGGATGGGCCGGGCGTTTTGGGGGGTGAGGTGCGTCTGGTGCGCTCTGTATGTGATTGTTGGGTTGAGTCTGTGTAGTTTGTCAGCGGGTTTGTAACGGAGAAGAGGTTCAAGGAGGGGGATGAGACGTACTCTTTGAGATATGTGATTGCGCTTTCGACCTTGGTCATACCGACACGGCTTGTGGAATGCGCAACTTGGCGGTGCAAATTCGACACTTCCACCGTGTCGCCATCTACGAGGCCCAGCGTACCTACACCCGCACCAGCCAGATACGCCGCCGCAGGACATCCCAGCCCTCCCGCTCCCACAAGCAAAACCCTAGCATTCCGTATCCTCAGCTGTCCTATACATAGTTCTCCGTTAGCATTCTCATCCTCTCTGCTTTTACATCTCATTGGCGAGAAGTGCGTGAGCGTTTGTGCCTCACCTTGCAGCCCAAAGTTGGGCACAATCATCTGCCGACTATATCTCTCATACTCTTCCTCTCTCAGCGGCCACTTCCATCCCTCTCTTTCGGCCTCCGCCTCGTCTTCGCCTTTCGCTCCGCCCTCCCGCTTCTCCGACTCTTGCACGGCGAGCTGCGACTTCAGGTCCGCTAGCTCCGACTCGCGCTGCGCAATCTCCCTCCGCAGACGGTCGATTTCATCCGTCATTGTTTTTGCCCCTTTCTTATCACAAATAATCCGTATATCACTGACGTAATTGAGATTCCGGTTTCTTTTTTTTTTTTTTTTTTTTTTGGATATTGAAGCGTTAGAGGTCGTCAGAAATTCTATCCGTTGATGAGTTTGTTTTGAAAGATGGAAAAAAAAGTTTACTGGGTGAGTTGTATCGACGTTCTTGCCCCTCCCCCACTTTGCGCCAACGGCCGGACTTGGGATGATGCAGGGCGTAGCTCGAAGAAGACTGCAACAGGGTACGAGAGTGGCAAAATTTTAATTTATTCCTCACAACCACTAGCATAACCATCATTTTAAACAGTTGTTTCTGTTTGGACAAATGACGTCTGTTTTTTCGTGATGGTAGTGAATGTGTCTACTCAGTCGCGCCGGATATAAACCGGGGCCGTGCATCGCCGGCCTCCGAGCGAGCACTTACAGCCAGACAACGACTCTGCCTGCTCAATGTAACCGTCGCAGGCACGCACCGATAAGAAAGCCCTAATCAACGCGGCATCTCACATTATATCGAAACTTCGAATCTTCCGACTAATATGGCATCATGTTGTCCATCGCCAGCACCAGTGATTGCAGCATCTCACAACACATTGTCGACCACACATCCGCCGTCCGTGCATTCAACTTAACTATCACCAAACGGCACTTGGCGTCAGATAACAATGTGTGTGTATGTGTGTACAGCACGTAGATCGGCAGCCTATTTTCCTGCTTGAATCAGCCCGGCCCCAATCCGAAAGCCGGCATCCGACGGGTGCCGGCTCCGTAAGCACGCACGCGTGCATGGCACCAGCATCGCGAAACACGTGCGAGACCGTCGCCCATGTTATACCCCATCATGTATAAGCGTCAGATATTGAAGCTTGTCTTTTTGTGTAGGGGGCGGAGATTCACTGCTGGTGGCGGTACTGTACCTGGCCAGATCGGGGCAGGGGTAAGCTGCAAGATAGTGAAACTCTGTCTACGTTGAGGGTATTTCGGTGCCATCGTCTCGGATGCTGTATTGATGGAGTTATCCCGTGATAATTCTTGCGCGGTCGGTTTCCCCACCCATTACGAGGTGTGGAGGGGAAGGTCTTCAATATACTGGATATTTAGCATATATAAACACGCTGTAGCGACATCGAAATAGCAAATCCTCTGATCTGCAGTTCACGTTCCCTACGGTACTGGCAGTGACACCTGCCACCCTCTTACACCATGAAGCTCACCGTCATCTTCCTCCTCTTCTTCTCCGCCGCATCAGCCCCTATACCCCTCCGCAGCCAATCCTCAATTGCAGATGCACCAATGATGAATGATGCAGTAGCTGCCGCTCTAGGCAGTTACATGATTGTTTTACGTTGGCGACGTCAGAGGTACACAGCGTTGCCTGAAATATGTACGATTTGTCTTGAAAGTTAATGCGAAGTCCTGAAGCCAGGTAATATGTCACGCGACAGGTAATTGTAGTTTTCTATGCTGCCACGCACAATCCTAGTTAATCAAAATTATCTTTTTTTACTTTGACCATTCATAATATATTGTTTACAGAAAAGTATCTCCTGGCTCTTTTTTTTTTTTTTTTTTTTAACGTTGCCCGCTTCCAGAAGAGTCCCGCGCCTGAATGCACTTTCCTCCTCACCTTTCAGGGTAGCTACGGCGGACGATAGGGGTAATCGTCCGAATTCAAATTCGTATGCATCTAACATATATTTATTATTATGATCACGCTAGTGGGGTATGGGCGACGTGTTATTATTATGCGATTATGCGTGGTATTATTATAGTGGGGTTATATTTGTGGGTATAAGTTCTAAAGAATTTAATTATTCTTATCTTTATTATTTTTTTTTCTTCTTTCTTTTAATATTAATTAAATTAATATATTTATAATTATTTAAATCTTTTTTTTAATATTATAATTTTTTTTATATTATATATAATCCTTTTAATTTAATTAGTTTTAATATATTATATTATATAATAAGATTAATTAATTATTTTATTATCCCTTTATTTATATTTATTTAATATTTTTATATAAATTTAAATTAATTCTTATAATAAGGTTTTATATATTAATTAATATTATTCTTTTATAATAATATTATTATTAAAATAAATAATCTTATCTAATATTAATATATTTAGTTTAAATAAGAAAAACCTTAACTTCTTATAACCGATAAAGATTAATAATAAGAAGGTCCTTAATAGGCTTAATAGGCTTAATTAAGATAATAAGGCGATATATAATATTATATAAGCCCTTATAATATAATCTTATATCTTATTTTAATATTTTAAAATTATTTAAAAAGAGAGATATAATTAATATTTATTAGATTTAAATATTCTTATATAAGGTTATATATATTAATTTAGGCTTAATTAGAAAATCTAATAATTTATTTAATATTATATTATATATTAGTTAGGGGATATAATTATTCTTTTTATTAATTTTATATATATAAAGTATTAATATTCTTATTAAATATTT
>JAZHPD010000077.1:0-122442 GCA_037575805.1 Lecanicillium sp. G3 | reverse complement strand
CCGCGCGCCACTTTACAGTTTTATAATATCCACGACCCCCACATTCCCCCCCCCCCCCCCCCCGCCCTTGCTCATTTATCTTCTGTTGCGTCCTCGTGAATTGTCGCAAACTTTGTCAGCACGCTTTTCAGCGCCGATCTTCGAATCGGCTTCGCCAGGAACTCGTCCATGCCTGACTCCATGCACTCTTTCCGATTGCTCTCCTCCGAAAAGGCCGTGAGCGCCACAATAGGTGCCGCGTAGCCCATCTGTCGTATCAGCTTTGTGGACTGGATTCCGTCGAGGTTGGGCATCTGGACATCCATGAAGATGAGGTCGAATTTGTGATCGCGCTCCATGTTCTGCTTCACCAATTCGTAGGCCTCGCGTCCATCCTTGGCAGTGGTGACGTCGAGCACCTTTTCCAGCTTGAGCATGCGGCGCACGACCTCGATGTTTGTCGCATTGTCGTCGGCGACGAGAACACGCAAGTCACTGTTGGCTGCCTCAACCCCCGAGGTCTTGGCCTTGTCGGCTTTGGCTTTCTGGATGGCGGCCTGCGTGTCGACGCTGGTGCTTGGCGGAGCTACCATCGTCGTCGTCGGGTTGGGAGGTGGCGAATGGACCTGGTTCGGATTGGGTGGGAAGAACGGTGTACTCAGACCGACTAGGCGAGGTTGAATATTGCTTATGTGGGTTTCGGTGGTTTTCGACGTTGTGGTCGTCTCTTGGCCGGGCTCTTGCGCCATTATGCTGCTCAGGGAATTCCTGTGGCAGCTGCTAGAGGCCCTGCCACCGCCGACGGTCGAGCCACCAGCACTCGGCGCCCTTGATCGTGGCCGAGTGCTCTCGGACATAGTACTGGGTACACGATCTACGATGTGCCTGAGAGGAATCTGAAGACTGAAAGTTGAACCAAGTCCCTCGCTGCTTCGCACTGTGACTGTGCCTCCCATCAGCTTGGCAAGCTGTGAGCAGATGCTCAGGCCTAATCCAGTGCCGCCAAACTCTTTGCTAAAGCTTGAATCCACTTGCACAAACGGGTCGAAAATCTTGTCCTGCATGTTTTCTGGGATACCTCGCCCAGTATCCTCGACTTCAAATGTGAAAAGATATGTCCTGCCAACGTCGTTTGCCAACACCGGCGAGTTGCTGTCACTCTCCTCTGCAAACACGACGCGTGATTCGCCCAGAGCCGGTGTTTTAACTCCTGTCGGTGATCCCGTATTGAAACTTGGTGACGAAGACTTCGATGGACTGCTGCTGCTGTGGCTAGTGCCAGTGACACTAGGCTTTTGTTTGGCGGCGTTACTCTCTGTGACCTCCTCACCCCATTTAATCCGCACCTGCACCCTTCCACCCGCTGTGGTGAATTTCAGACTATTGCTGACAAGGTTGATAATGACTTGCAGAATCCGGTGCTGGTCTCCCATGACATACATGTCGCGAATGCGGCTGGGTTGGGCAGTTCGAGATGAGCCCGTTTGCACAAGGAGATAGTGCGTATTCACGTCTTCAGACGCGGGACTGGAAAAGGCCACGTCGAGGTCAATCTTGCTCTCTCGGGCTTGTACTTCAAAGATAGACACAATTTGCGATCGAATTTCCCCAAGACGAAATTCTTTGAGCTCGAGTTTGATTTCGTGGCTGATTTGGTTCTTAGAGAAGCTGAGCAAGTCATCCAAGAGATGGAGTAATAGTTCGCCTTTTTGGTCTCCGTGTTAGCCAAGCTTCTACGAAGTTCATCATGATATGCTTACCAGATCTATACAAAGTCTTTAAAGAGTGCTGTATATGGAGGATGTCATTCTCCTCCATACAGACGGCACAGATACCCATGATTCCGTTCAGAGGCGTTTTTAACTCATGAGAGATGTTGGCGATGAAAAGAGTCTTGCTCTCATTGGCAGCCTCGGCAGCCTTTTTGCTGATTTCCAGTTGGCGAGTTCGTTTTTCCACCTGCTGGTCGAGCGATGTATATTGTTTGACAAGCTCGTCTGTCATTTTATTGTAGACCTCTGTAAGCTCCGTTACTTCATCCGTGATTACATGTTTTCGCTCCTCTACCCTGCCTGGGATCTTGAAGACGCGGCGGTGGTTCTCAATTTCGGCCTGCGTAAGCGGTTTTCGGGGCTTTGAAAACTTCCTCCTGATACTCTTGAACAGACCCTTGATGGAAGCAGACGAAAGTGTGCCGCCCGAGCTGGGTGCATTCTTCTCATCATCGCTGTACATTAGATCGTAGCCTGGCACCGTGATCGACTTTTCCGTCGCAACCTTCAGTCTGCGGATAGGGCGGACGCTAAAGTACGCGCAGGGGATAATGAGCAGAATGACCAGGCCAGCTGTGCCAAAGGCGCATCCGATCAGGATTTTTCGGAGCATGGAAATGGGAGCGTAGGCCTCGCTGTGCGCCTTCTCCACCACAACCGCCCAGTCGGCCAACGTGGTCTGTGGGCGGGCGACACCAACTGCTACTGAGTAACCCCGTTCATTCTTTGTGGTCAAGGTTGCGCCGGCATTGTTCAGCTTTCCGCTATAGGACGAGTACACGCCATAAAGTGCTGGGAATTGCGATAGCATAAAACGCGCGTTCCAGCCGCCTTGGTCGACGTTATGACGGTCTTGTTGGCCTGGGTAGGTGGCGGGTTGGAGCACAAACCTAACTGGAAAATTAAGCAATGAATCCTTTGCGGGGAGGTATGTGTCGTTGGCGGCCAGAAACGGTGGTGTAAACCGGTTTGATGGGTCATCGGGAGTGACGAGTAACGCCACGCCTGTTGTACCCAGTCCGTCGGTGGCGGTCTGGATGTCGAGGAAAGAGTTGGCAGCAGCAACCAGCGTCAGATAGCCGAGGATAAAGCCGTTGTGTTGGATGGATCGGATAGGAATGGTGAGTGATATGAGCGCAAAGGTTTCGTTGATGGCCAACGGACCGAGCAGCAGTCCTCTGCTATCACTCAAAAGGACGCCAGGGAAAGCACTGGCTGACACTGCCATCTCCGTGGGTATGTATGGATTTGAGTAATTCAAATTCTGATACGTGATGTTCGGATACAGCGACGGCGGATATCCAAACTCAGTGTCGCTCAGGTTGACGCGCGATCCATTGGGAGTGAGATAGGGCAAGAGTATGTTTTGGGTCTGTGTCCCGACGCCAGATCCCGTTACGCCGATCAGGCCTGTCACGTTTTCGCCAGTCTGGTTTCGCGAGTAGATGCGGGCCTGCAGCAGACCAGTGAAGCTGCTCGTACCGAGACTGCTCTGCAAGTCGGTGGCGGTGGCCTCAAACGGGTCACTTGTGGTTGCGTTGCCATTGTAGTAGTTGACAAGAGACTGCTGTATCAAGATGCGCGTCGAGACTGTGCGGCTGATGGTATTGAGCAACTGGAGCTGAGACCCAATCTTTGTTGCGTAGAGCGATGCTGCGAGGGCCAGACTGTCCGTCTCAACGTTGGTGACGAAAGCTTGGACATAGACCCAGGTTGGCACCGCGACGACGGTAAGAGCGACCAGTGCCACCGCAGTCACAAGCAGCGCGAGCTGAACCCAGATAGGAACCCTCATTTTGGCGATGCTGCAAGCACTGGGTTCATTGAGAGCTGATAATTCCCTGTTTGCGCCGAGCTTAGCCAGAGCAACGCCTGTAAGTTAGTTGATCGCTTGGTAGCTGTTAAGGAAGCCAACCGGCGAACTCGAACGAGTTGGACCTAAGAATCCGGTGGCGCAAGATCAAAGGCATGCCAGCAATAGGAAATGTAGAAAGGGTTATGAATAAGAGGAAGAAGATGGAGGACTAGTTCTGTACCAATACGCCGACCGTTGCGGTCTCAGGCACACTAAAGCATTAAGTTAGTTAGTTAATTAATGAGCTAACTACCCCGTTAGTAGTGCCGTTCGGCACCGTTGGACACGCCCCGGAACTTCTGATTCGTGACGGGATAGCGGACCGCAAACAGAAGAGCTCCTCATCTTCGCCATCTCATTCCAACAGACACAGGCATTTTTTTCTTCACCCCACAGACGGGGATGTTAAAGGGCCGGTGGTATGTCTCCGGCCTGAAGACAGACGGAACTCCGTTAAGCTGGGTGTGACTGTGTGAGGAGCCTTGGGAGGCGAGGCGGTAACTAGTTAACGTAAGTTAGTTAGTGCATCGAGATTCAACGTGTTCTAGACCGTTCCGAGTTTTAGCCACCTCATTTATTTTGGACAGATTGCTCCGCATGCTTTCATTTTGAGACAATGACGAGCTTGAATGCTGCCAGGAAGAGAATCCCTTTACTATCTAAATGAAGGTAAGCACTGATTTGTAACGAGTTAACCATTTGCCACTGTCCGTCAGCGTCTTGGTGAGAGCGTCAGGAATTGACGCTATTCGGATTGAACGACTAGTATAGGACTATCGTCATCAACTTCATTGGGGAATGCGGTCAAGCCATGATGAAGAAAAAGGTACCGCACCACATCACTCATCGTTAACGTCAGTGGCGCAAAATCAGTGTAGCCCCTTTGCACACAATCCTGTGCAGCTGAGTCCAGGCCTCTAGACGACTCCTCCAATTTTTCAACAATGCCGGGTCTTGTGTCGTAGCAGCTGATGGTCGTGGCAGGCACATTCCCTTCCGGCAGAACGTACACCGTCTCTGTTACGCGATTATCCACGTTAAACACTGACTCAGAAGACGAAGATTTACGAGAAGCGCCCAGGACTGAAAAAGCCCAATATCAGAGCCAGAAACAAGATGATCGCAACAGCATCTAAATGCAAAGACAACAAGGATAATGAAATCGCTGGTCATGCCTAAAAGCAGCAAAAAGACGTCCGGTGCCGCAGACAAGCGCCGCGAACGAAATCTTTGAGCGCAAACGCGCCGCCGCCTCCAAGGTGCCGCCAGCGCAAGAAGCACTGGCAGGACGACTTAAAACGAAGAAGATGGAACTCGAGAGCCACTACAGCGCTACACAAATGGAGTCTAAAGAGCTGTTGGAGGAGGTCGTCCCGCTCAACGACCTTGTCATGGCCCACGCGGCGTGCAACGCCGCCAACATTGATGATTGGATTCGCAACGAGGCAGGCAACTTCGTGCGACGAATGAGCGTAGCCTTGCAGACGCAAACTTGTGCTGCGGCGGCGGCAGCGGGGAGAGATTAGAAATGACATTATAGTAGAGGGAGTTGATGACATGGAGTGGCGTGGACATATCGGTATCACATAAGCCATGATTCAACCATTTGAATTCCATGTCCATCAAAACAATATCGGCTCAATGTGGTTCAACTCCACGACCGACATGCTGAGTTATTTGTCAACACTACGCAATCATGATACAGTATTGGTGGAATTGAATGGATAACCATCCTGACCGGGCAACACTGCAATATCTAGCTCGACCCATAGCTTCTGCGACGCTTCCTATAATGGGTTTGGGTTAACCTCGCCACGATTCTCCAGCCGGCATAACTCGGTAAGCAATGCAAGTTGCAATCCAGCCTGGCCGACCTGTGTGCTGTCACTGGGTCCTTGAGGACGATCAAGCATACACGATCAATCGATGCTTCCCAGCTCACGACTATATAGTAGTGTGCTTACATGCAGGCTGGGCTGTAAAGCGATTTGACCTCACATTTGCCTCTACACTTACAGCAGACCAAGCCGGACAAGCGATGAAGACACAACTAAATGCAGTAAAAGAAAAAGGATGCATTACCTGATAACTCGCGTGTATTTTTATACCTCATTTCCTATATGTGTTTGCCTTCGTCTGCGGCGTCGCGTCGACTGCAACACATCCTCGTCTCCTTGCTCGGCTCCATTAACATCGCCTGCAGCTGTGTGGCCGACTTGATAAGCTTGTAGGCTGCAGCAGATAGACGTGTCACTGAGCTGATTCAGCAATATTACAGAGTAGCGAAAAAGAGGAATATCGAATATTCGATTATAAACTGAGCATCCGAACCTTCAGAACACTCTTCCTCCCCGTTGGAGCAATCTCGGAGGCATGGATCAGCGAGCCTCACGTAATCGAACGGCTTCCTCCGTGATTCAAGTCCGCGAGCACAAAGCGTTTTCTCGGAACTGCACATAATTCGTTGTATCCTAGCCCGAATGCGTAGTGTCCCGCTAGCCTTTGCTAGGAATAGAAGTCGTGCGTGTGATGGCGGCAGCGCCAGCCCGCTTTTGTGACACCTCGGTTCTCACCCTTACGACAACCTTCCGGTGGCGGACCCGGAGCGAGGGGGGAGGCCGAGACTTGGACCCTGAGATCATCGCACCAACTAACTATTTACAGATTTCTTCGTGCATGGTAGATGATAGAGCCCATCCTCATCCACGATGTGCTCGGCCAACCATAGTGAAATCCGAGTCTCTCACATGTAATCTGACACTGATTGTAGACATTCAACGAGCGGTTTACTTACTTGCCCAGGAACACAAGTATAAATACATGCTTGCTTTTCACAGTTAGTTTGTTAGTTTGAGCTGAGGCATGGAAATAACAACTTCCTATACTTCAACGGCCTTCATTATGGTCACCCCGCTTGTCTTTACATTCGCGGCAATTGCCCTCCAGTCTCAATTTTCCGCTGCGGCTGGAAATGTTCTCGTGGAACTACCTTCTGGAATTGTTGTCAAGGGCACTTCCTCCTCCAACGGAGTTGAAAACTTCAACGGTATCCCCTTTGCTGATCCGCCAGTGGGACAACTCCGCTTCAGACCCCCTCAGCGATTCTCAAAGGATACAAAGACAATCGACGCTACCGGCGTTGCTGCTGCTTGCCCTCAGCTGTTTATCTCCCCTGGAGACAGAAGCATTATCGGCCGTGTTGGAAATGTCCTCTTGGACTCGCCCTTCTTTTCTAGCAATCGAGGTGAAGAAGATTGCTTGACTGTCACTGTGCAGCGGCCTGTTAACACGACCAAGGACGCTAAGCTTCCTGTTCTCTTCTGGATATATGGAGGCGGCTTTGCATTTGGCAGCACGAAGTCATACGACGGAACGTCTCTCGTGCTTGATGGCATTCAATTCGGCCAGCCATTTATATATGTGGCTGTCAATTACCGTGTTGGCGCATTTGGCTTTATGCCAGGCGCTGATATATTGAAAGAAGGCAGCGCGAATGCGGGCCTGTTAGACCAACGCATGGGGCTTGAATGGGTTGCGGATAACATTGAAAGATTCGGTGGTGATCCTGATCGAGTTACTCTTTGGGGAGAGTCTGCTGGAGCACATTCAGTATTTTCGCAGATGTCTCTCTTCGACGGCAATGCCACATACAAAGGCAAACAGCTCTTCCGCGGGGCCATCATGAACTCTGGGGCCGGAATTGCCGCCAACCCTATCGACTCGCCAAAGGCCCAGGGCTTGTACGATGCCGCAGTTAAGGAAGCGGGTTGCGGCGATGCGGAGGATAGATTGGCTTGTCTACGTGGGCTCGATTTCGGCAAACTTTATGACGCCCTAACAAGACCATTCCCATCTGGAATTTCCTTTAATGGCACAGCTACGCCATTCCCACCTCGGCCTGATGGTAGAGTCATGGCAGCAAGCGTAGATGATCTTGCCGCGTCCGGACGATATCATGCTGTTCCTATGATCATTGGCGACCAGGAGAGCGAAGGCCGACTTTTCTCGATGCTTCAAAGGAGCCTTAAAACGGATGATGACCTGGCAAGCTATTTCCATGACACTTTCTTCCGGACTGCAACTAGGGAGCAGATGGATGAACTTGTTGGAGCGTACAAATCCACAGACAACTCCTCCCCCATGCTCAGCATCCCTCTCAAGATCATCTATCCTAAATTTTTACAGTTGTCAGAAATCATGGGTGATGTCACATTCACTCTTGCGAGACGAAGCTTTCTTGAGAAGGCTCTACAGACAAACCCAGACGTACCGGCCTGGTCGTATCTGTCCTCGTACCTAAATAAGCTACCGGTCCTGGGTACGACTCACGGCACTGATCTTCTTCAAATATTTAATGGTATTCCACACACGTTTGTGACGAAAGCTAATCGGCAATACTATACCAACTTCCTGTATAACCTGGATCCGAATAATGGCACCGGCGGCCTTCAGACCTGGCCCCTCTGGAAGGAAGAGAAAAGACCCTTGATGTGGTTCAAGTCGCAGACAGAAACTGGCCTTCTTACGGACGATTTTAGGAGCAACCAATTTGAAGTAATGAAGAAGATGGAAAAGGTATTGCGTCTTTGATTTTTTTTTTTTTTTGTTTCTGGATAATTCCAACAAAGTGTGTACGATAGAGATAGCAGGGAAATTTCATATTGAACTTTGAGTTTCATGTAGACTTTTGCCATGCGACGAAAAAACCCCCAAAGAAAAATTGCCCAGGGGGGTCTCTGCAGCAAGTGTCACGGGCAGTTTGCAAATGGCTATAAGAAAAGGTCCGGGCGCGGTAAATTATTGTCCACATTTTACTTGCTGACGTGGTTCTCGTTGTATAAATAAGGCCCGGCCCAAGGGCGTCAAGGTCCGCTACCGCTGCTGCGTTGGGAGCCGCGCTCATGGATGCCTTTGCTGGATCTGGCGGCCAACAGAGTCATGGTGGCGGCGGCGGGGGGCGGGGATAAACGAGGTGAGCATTCTCATGACTACAGCCGTAGCCGTAGCCGGAGCCGCAGTCGTGGCCGCAGCCGTAACGGCGGCCGCGGGAGGAGTGGCGGGAAGAGTGCTGGTCGAAGCATGAGCGAGGGTCGTGGTGGAGGCATGCGGAACAAGACTCTGCTGTCTGGCATAGACTTTACGCTCAAGAAGACTGCGGCCCATTAATGGCTAACGATGCTGATAATGACGATGACGATGGCGATGAAGATAGAGGAAACAATAATGAGAACATTAATAGCAAAAATCATTTGGCGTCTTGCGAATTACAAGGACATGGCAAGTCTAGCAAGGATTGTAAACGGTTTTGGTGACTTGAGCATCTTTCTACTCGTTTTTATGATATACATTAGCACTGCGCTTAGATTGCACTAAATACAAGTTTATCTCTCGTCATAACACTGATTGTTTCCATCAGCGATATTTTTGAGCAAACAGAATCACAAGAAATACAAGTAAAACCAGAAAAGGAATAATAATGAATTTATTATCTATAATTACTGTAGGCTTGCAGCATGACTTGAACGCCGCGAAAGCCCGGGGGCCGTCATTAATACAACGCCACGCCGCCCAGCTACATGGTAAATATGCAGCTCAATTAATCCGAAGAGCGCAAGGCCAGTTGCTGGTCCTTTGACGGTCCCTGGTCTAGAGGCCCCCGAACGCGGTGGAATGTCTCCGTTAAGGAACTGCTAATGTCTCGTCCACCTACGTCGAACCTCCAACCCGAGACAAAATTCCCCAGTCATTGGAGCTGTCCCTTGGGAGGTTGAATCCGCTTTTCATCGAGACTATTAACTCAGATGTCAATGTCTTTGGAGGAACGCCAGAGCGCGGCCGCCTTCGGATATGTCTGCGTAGCCGAAGCAACGAAAACTACGAAAGACGGTAACAAACTTTCCGCTCAAATCACGAACACAAAGGTTACTTTTTTATATGCACTTGTAGTAAGCTGACCATGGTCTTTATTGTCTACGCCTTTGGCGAAAAGTTGATCCGTCTATACAGCATTTATGCTAGCTCATCCAGGGCAGCTGGCCCCAATCGAAATGTCCAAGTTTCTATATACATGTTATTCATCCGAGAATCAACAACGCCCCCAGTCAAATTCGAAAGTCAAACCTCAGTCCGCATGCCTTTCTCAAACTCCATTCCACGGACGGCAGTGGTTCGCCGCGCAGTACCCGTTGCAGCAGACCTGCGGACCCAGCACGTCCGGCCCGTTGCAGGCCCCCAGCCGCGTCACGCAGAAGCCCTTGCAGTGGACGCTCTTGACACGCGTGGCCGGCTCGACGACGACCTGCTTGAAGCGCTTGTCCTCGCTAAGCGTGCCCGTCAGCTTGGGCTGCGGCGCGCCGGCGGGCAGGTCAAACTCGAAGCCGCAGTGCGTGTCGACGAAGTAGTCAGCGGCGTTGACGACGGCGACGGGGGAGTCGGGAGCGTCGGGCGCGGTGACCTTGCGCCCGTCGGCGGCGACGTCGAGGTCGTAGAGCGTCTGGTTCTTGACGCCCCAAAAGGTGAGCTTGGCGGTCTGCGCGGCAGCGGCATTGGTGGCCAAGACGGCGCCAGCGATGGCCAGGGCAGGGAGAGTGGTGATGGTGAACTTCATGATTGGTCTTTTGTTTGGAACTTGAAGGTACTGGTTTGCGTTTTGACAATAACAAAAGGGTGAAAAGAGATTATATTGTTTATGGTATTGAGTGTAGTAGAGTACGGTCTCTTTCTTCAAGGCAAGTTGGAATGATGGAATGAATTGGATTGTCCAAAACGGACGACGAAGGGGATGTTTATATACTTTTGCTGATGCTACCTCATGACGACATGTCTCACAGCTGTAGAAACGTTTTAGAAGAGCAGAATACGAACGCGTATCATTAAAAACCCGGACAGGCATAACTTGCCGGTGGCATGGGCGCGCCCGGCGCTGCCTATGACAATGCCGTGCCAAGCCTCTGCATATCAAGATTTTAGTTGCCGGGTGTCACGCCAATGACTTCAAGGTATCTAGCATCGAAACGGCCATTGTTCTCCCCATACTGGTGTCAGCCCGGGGGTCCTCCTACCTGTCAAAGGATGGCAAGGAACCAATGACCAAGAGACGGCAAGGATGTAGAACTCGGAAACATATATATATGGCTGAATGATGTCAAGTAAATACGAGCAAGGTACGAAGTAGAGCATTTTTTTCGTGTAAGATTTTGGGTTTCGGGGAAGCGATGGTGCCGATCGGACAGCCTTGTTGATATTTTTAGCAATACAAATTATCGGCCGGTCCGAGGCTGTTGTTTTGTCGGTCGGTCGGGCTGCGGGAAGAAGCTGCAGTTATTGCCTATATTTGGAGAGAAGAGTAATGGTCCGGACTCGGTACCCTAGCAAAAATCAACGTTTCGGGATCGACCGACGAATGAGGCTTACGTGTAACCTTCTTTTCCTCGTAATGGGGTCGCTTGAGCTGAGGCTGCTTGTGCGGACCAAGCTGGCAACAATCTTTAACGCAGCGTGACAACGCCGCCGTAGGCAGGTCGGTCAAAGGAAAATTAATAAGAAGATGGAGACTTTTCGCAGCTTTATCCTCCGCCGCTATTGCCTGGTCTCTGCCCTCAACGTCGCCGCCCACCCGCGAGCGACTCGTTGTCGTGGTGCCAAAGGTTCAGATAGGCAGGCAAGGGAGGAAGTATGCATCTGGTATGCTAATCATGTAAAGTTGAAATAGCTTTATATTCTCACCGGTACTTTTTTGGGGGGCCTTGTTCTGTCGTAACCTGCTGTAGTTGCCCAATTTTGCAGTCCGCCAAGCACACGGCTCCGCCGTCCCGGGCCGCAGTTACGGCGGCAAGTATCGGATGCCGTACAGGAAGAAGACAGGCTACAAAGACCACGCGACGAGCCTTGCATGTCTCTATCCATACCCATTGTAAGGCGTCAGTGGCATAATCGCCAAACACTAGACCGCTTCTGATAGTTCGTATGCGGCCAGGTATTGCATAGAGCAACCAATAACCCGCATTGCACTTTGAAACTCTGCACGCCGTCCACCGTCAATGTCGTCCAAGCTCCAAAAGGGGGCCACGCTGATGTGCCCGCGGAATGGACTTCATATTGCTGACTAGCAGGGCCTGGATACAAACAATACGACAGCCCCCACACCGCAGAGCACCGAAGCAAATATGTACGGCAGTCCGCTCCAGCCATGCCCAAGGCTGATGCTCCATTTCAGAGCCTGAGCCAATATCGGCCCAGCTACCAAGGCCCCGGCTGTGTCCATGATGGACAATGTACTGTATATGCTCCCGAACCTATGCGGCTCTACCATGGTGCTTATCATGGACCGCATAAAGGTGCCAAATGCACCGCCGAGAGTGTACAGGGCAATCCCTTTGCCAAGTCAGCAGATTGATCAAGCGAGACGTCCCGACTGGAAACGTACCGAGAATAACAATGGCCACAGTCGGCGCCACCGCCAAGACGAGGAAGCCAGCGGCAAACAAGCAAATCGACATTCGGGCAAGAGTCAAGTCCTTCTTCTGGGGTGACATGCCCAAACTGGACTGCATCAATTTGTCTGCGGCAGGTAGTATTGTCGTGTTTACTATTATGGCCGCCGTTGCTCGCCACGAGAGTAGATAATTTGCCTAGGCTCTGGTCAGCGAGGAGCGAAGCACACGATAGCTGCCACCTACTTTTCCCAAAGTCAATCGGTACCGGACAGAGACGTATTGTACCAAAAACAGCATCGACTGTCTGGCAAAGTCGGAAATCATAAAAACGCAGACCAAAAGAAACAGCGCGTGCCGACTTTTGATATACTTCAGTGACTGCAGCGTGTGCTTAATTGTTGATTTGAACGAGATGTCCTTTGCCGTAGTACTTTTTGAAGAATGGAGCGCATTCGCCTCGGAAGAGGTATCCACTTCATCATCCGACTCTACATTGTTCCTCAATTTCGGGACAGCTAAAGTCTCTGGAAGGCTTGCAGCGATAAGCACTGTCGAAGCAGTACAGCAGAGGCCAATGAGGAGCGGAACCCACGGGTTGCTGTCGATAAAGTACGACGCAATCGGGGGCGCAATGACCTCGGATCCCAAGTTCGACGCGGTAAAGTAAAGAAATACTCGTGATCTCGTTGCCGCCGGTGTGGCGTCGGTGATGATCATGGTCAGACAGGCATTCACTACCGTACTCCCGCCGCCCAGGATAAGAAACGCCGACGAGAACCACGCATAGCGCAGCGGAAATTCCATCCAGCCTGCCGATGCATTAGCAAAACGGTACGGGTCGCTTTCATGCATGCAGTACGAACAAATGTATAATGTCCAGCAGGACGACAAAAACGCGCCCACGGTACCAATGATGAAGATTGGCCGTCGCCCGACCCTGTCCGCCAGCGCTCCAAAGTACAACCCAAGGGCAATACCGACCAGCGAGTCGAAAAATGTTTGATAGCCAAACAACTCGGCCACGGGTCCCTGAACCTCTGGTATTTTGCACTGTGTCTCGTCTGGCCGGCCGCTGGTGCCGTGCAGGAATAGGGTCTGGCTCGATTCTTGAAAGTACCGCCGGCAGGTAATGTCTTCAAAGACGCGTGTCATGGGCGTGATGCTGACAAAGTAGCCAATGTCAGACACCAATACGTAGAGAAACGTAAGTGCGACTGCTTTGATGTTGATTTTGTCCTTGGGCGCGGCATCTGGCTGCTGGTCCTCCGCAACGGGCGCCAGAAGCGGCTCCTCTGCAGAATTGTCCCTTGCCATTATCGGTTTTCGAATAAACGCGACGAAATTTGAACACTGTGTGTTTACAAAGTCGTTGATCGCATGGCCAGTATCGGTGAAGCAATGATGGTGATTGCTGTTTTGCCTTGGTTTGATATCGCGGCCCTGTGCTCCAGTCGGGCTGAACCGCCACCGGCCATCAAGGCTCTCACGACGCCGCTAGCAAAGCCCTGTTGTACGCGAAGCCGTGACGAAGCCTGGCGGGGCTCAGTCTGACTTCCCTCGAAGGATTTCATGATCAGCTTACCTGCGAAGTGAGCTCACGGCATTGGATAATGGGTTGTGATGCCGATACCGAGTCCTTAGTTCCCATGTTAGCACCAAGCTACTGGCTCGCTAATGCACATTCGAGACCTAAGTACGGCAGTTCAGTTATTGAGGCCAGAAAACGCAGTTCGGTTACATTACACTACCGTCTACATTAAGCATTCAGTCTTCCTGAACCAAAATCAGCCTGGCCACCGCCGACGCAGTTCTGCTAAAGAGCATCGGCAATTGCCCATCACGTCCATGCTTCAAGCATGACAAGAGTGCCTGGCTACAGGTCTCGGAGACTTTGTATGCGAGTTTAAGCAGCACAAAGGATCCCATGGAAGATTATAGGGCGGACCGTTTATTCCGCGACCGTCCTGAGGCTACCTGCGTCGGGCGCCTCAGCTGCAAAGGGCCGACAGGATGAAGTCCGGAGAGCCCAATGTTCGTGAGGCGTTGGAATTGAACATCTTTTCAAGATTTTAGAGGACACTCGTCGGCGCCGCGGCATGGTACGATTAGAACGCCAGAGGCTACAAATTCGAGCTCTGAAAAGCCTTCTCTCCCAAGTGCTGTCGAAAGAAGAAGAGCAAATCGTCTTAAATTCCATCCGCAAAGTCACGGGAAAGCAGAATCTCGGCGCAAATTGGAATCTCGGCAAGGCTGTCACCACCATAGATGTGGTATCAGCAGTGCTGGAGCTGAACCATGTAGAAGAGAGCAAATAAACAGAAGCAGAAAAGTGCATCTAACTTCCTTAACCAAACATGAGCGAATCTAACTCTACGTCTTTACTCGGAATCTGACAAGGACATGCCTGCGAACAACGCTGATTCCCTGACGATATCCCGCGGCGACCCGTCGTGGATCACCTCTCCCTTTTCCAGGACAATGATGCGGTCCGACCTGAGCGCCCAAGAAAGTCTATGACAGACGGAAATGATTGTCTTTCCGCGAAACTTGTCTTCAATCAGCGTCTCCATCTTGCGCTGAGCTTCGTCGTCAAGACTATGAGCGATTGTTAGCTTGCCGGTACGAAAAAAAAAAAAAAAAAAAAAAAAAAAAACACAAAGGAATGTCGAGAAATGCACATACCTGCTTGTGGCCTCGTCAAGCAATAGTATGCCGCCGTCCATGGCTGACCCGTAGAGCAGCACTCTCGCCAAGGACACAAACTGCGCCTCGCCATTCGACAGCTGCTGATCCCCGTTAACATGGGCATGTAGCCCGCCGTTCGCCTCCACGAGAGACTGCAGGTCGCAGTCCTCAATGACTGCGCGCACTTGCTCGTCGGTGAACTGGCTTTCTGGGTCAATCTGTTCGCGGAGCGTGGCCGTCGCCGACTCGTCCAGCGCGTCCTGCGACACAACGAGGTAGCCGCGTCGCAGAGCGGCAAGTGATAGCTGCGTACGATCACGCCCGCCAATGTGCACTGTGCCAATGGGAAGCTCGACCATGCGTAGCAGCGCCAGGAGGAAAGTCGACTTGCCAGAGCCAGTGCGGCCGCAGATGGAAACCTTTTGTCCGGCCGGTATGTCGACTGATATGCCGCGCAAGCTCCACGCTTTATCCGGAGAAGAAGAGGACTCGGCCTGCTGGTGCTGGTATCTGGCCCAAATATTGTCCAGCCGCACGCTCCCATTCGCCGGCCACCAGGACGAGGACGCTCCTTTTTCATCATGGTCTACCTCGCTCGGTGTGGTCGCGCTAAAGATGGCTGTCCTCGCAATGGCACCCAAAGACGTTTCAAGCGAGGTGTATGCAAGGACAAATTGCGTCAGCGTCTCGCCCAGAGTGGTAGCGTTGAGAAAGGCGACGCCGACGGCGCCGGCACTGATCTTGCTGCGCAGCGCGACGGCGACACCAGCCACCAGAACAACGAGTCCCATAACGACAAAGTTGAGCACAAGTTGCAGCCAGCGCTGCACGCAAAACAACAGATAGATGGGCTCTTGCGAGAGGTCGAGACTCTTCATGAAGCTGCGGCGCAGATGTGGCTGCCAGCCGTGCGCGCGGAGGGTCGACGGGCCTGCGCCAGCAGTTACGTCGGCAACGAGGCTGTGCAGGACGGCCTTGGCTTCGAGCTCGAGGATACGGAGCTGTTTGGATGTCCGGAGGTAAAAATTTTGAATCATGTACAGGACACCCGCCACGGCGGGCAAGGCGGCGAGAGCCTGTGCGCTGGCGACGGCGACGATGACGATCTGGATGACGGCAACGTAGAGCTCACAGACGGTGTTGAAGAGGTCAAATGGGAGAAGCGAGTCAATGAACATGAGGTCCTGGTTGAAGCGGTTCATGATGCTCCCCGAGTCAACTGCACTGATGTGGGAAAAAGGGGCGTACAGGACGGTGGTGAGGAGGTTGTCGTGGATGGAGATGCCGACAGCGGGCACAATCACGTAAAAGACGTGCCTATTCAAAGCGTCAGAAAAACACGTTTCTTCGCCGGACATGAGAAGTCTGGAAGAGCTTACCGCAGCCAAAGCGCGAGCAAAATCAGCGGAATGCACTCCAGGCCGGCATACAAGCCGATCCAGTAGCCGGTCGAGTGTTTGCTGCTGGTCCTAGAGGTGTCATTCGACCACCATTGAATCCAGATATCTGAAGAAGTTAGTCACGGGAAAAATGATACTGACAGAGCTTTGCTTAGGCTTACCGGGGAACTTGAAGGACACTGCAAACAGACTACCCAGGAGCAGAAAGATGACGGCGTTGCCCAGCCCCATGGAGCGCAGGTACATCTTGTAAACATCCATGTCCTTGACTGCTGGTCCTGCTGCCGGTGAAGTGATAGAGCTGGAAGACGAAGGGTCCTGTCCCGTGTCCGAGGTGGACGCTCTTTCCTTGGTGGCCTCGACAGACGAGCCGCTGTTGTCGGTCGCCGAAATCTCTTCCGCTGGCGGCGCCTCTATCTTGGGGCGGCGAACCAGTGTGCCTGTTGCGTCAATCTCGTACACCTCGTCCGCCATATTGGCAATGTGTTCTTTGCATTTTGTTAGCAGCTTCAGCAACCTGACGACTCTATGTACATACCATCGTGGGTGGTAAAGATGACGGTGCGTTGGTCTGCAGAGTCGGGCGCCCGCAACACATTCTCTGCTACGTGCAGCTTGGTGCGGCGGTCCAGGGCGCTAAACACATCGTCGAGCAACAGTATGTCTTTGTCGAGGGAAGCTGCTCTTGCGAGCGCCTACAATACACGTTAACAAATTTTTGCAGTGGACAACAACGTGGTCTGACTTGCCAGTCTCTGCCGCTGCCCGCCGCTGAGCTTGACGCCCTGGCTTCCGATGGTGCCCGTCTTGTAGTCGTGCAGATCTTGAATGTCCTTGAGAGCATACTTTTGTGCCAACAGGTCCAGAGTAGCAGGACTTTTGGGCGCGCCGCGCCCCGTCCAGTTCTCTTCTGCCGATGCGTTCTCCAGCCAGGGCGTCTGGCTGCAGTAGGCAAATGACACGTGCTCGCCGACGGCTATCTCGCCCGACATCTCGGCTGCCTCGCTCAGCACACCCTTGAGGAAGAGTGTCTTGCCGGAGCCGACGCGTCCGAGGATAGCAACGCGCGAGCCGCGCTTGACGTCGAGGTTGATGCCCTGAAGGATGGGCTTAGCCGGCAGCCAGCCGAAGGACGCATTTTTGAGCGACAAGATGACTTGACCGGCGGCGGCAGCAGTTCTATCATGCGGCGCGGGGGCCAGTGTGGTCCTCCTGTCAATCTGCTCTTCGCGCTCTAGAAACGTGTGGATGCGCGCCATGCAGCCGTGAGCCGCGCCGAGCGTGGGAATGGCCTGGCAGAGATGCATGACGGGCGTCGCGAGCAAGTTGATGAGCGAGAGCGACGTGAACAAGCGGGACACATCCAGGCGGTCACTGGACGCAATGGCTATGCACACTCCGAAAACGAGGGGAGGTGACAGGGTGATGGTACTGTAGGCTATTTGGGGGTTGGTAATCAAAAGCTTGGAGCATGGGTTGCCAGGAAGAGTAACTTACAGATGGCAGTAGTAACGATGCGCAGCCTTCGGAACGGCCAGGCAACAGCGAGTTCGGCCCGCCGCAGTGCGGAGAGAGCGCTTGCGACGCGCTCGTCTGCCGACAGCATCTTGACGGCCTTGAGGGAGGACACCATGCGCTTCGTCGGCGCCAGCCTCTGCTCCACGGCCTTGAGCCATTTCTGCTGCATGCCGCTCAGCTTCTTGGACAGGCCTGTGCAAGCAACGGAGGACACTAAGGGGCTCAAAATTAGCTTTCATTGTGCAAACTTGGGGCAGGGTAAGCTTCTGATACATACCAATCGTCACTGCCAGCATGGCAAAACTGGCCACACCCGTCTTGCGGTACAGCAGCCATGTCGCAATGGCCGTGTCGAGCACACCGGCCCACAGCTCGTGAAAATAGTTCATGGCTGTCATGACACGCTGGGTGTCACTAAACATGAGTGTCACGGCCTGCGCCTCCACTGCCGGGTTCTCGGCGAGGCGCAGGAGCTTGTCAAAGAGGACAATGACAAGGCCACCGCGGATCATGGTAACGGATCTATTGACCTGGTGCCAGTACCAACTGTAGGATGCGGCGATGCCAAAGTAAACGAAGAAGGTGGCGGCAATCAAGCCATATCCGTAATCCGTAGCCTCACCGTCATCTCTGGTGAGCCAGCTCAGCATGGCATCGATTAGGAATGGCTGCAAGAAGGTAAAAAGCGAAACAAGAAGTCGAGGTAAGACAGGGAAGAATAAATCACGGCCGACGCATCTCAGGGCAAGAGCGCTCAACCCGCCCTTTTCAAGTCCAGCTACGAAGCACGCATTAAAAACGGAAGCTGATTCTGAGAATGGTGACCATACCTTGGACTCTTTGCGGAACACGAGCAAATCTTTCCGTCAAGTAAGCGGCATCAAACTTGGTATCAATAGGACCCAGGCTCCGTCCTTTGAGCGATCCCTTGAATCCGAGCAGGAGCAGAGGATTGACCCAGTGAAAGACTGTTCGGCTGATGGGGCTCGCGAGCTTCTCGGGTCCCGCCTCTGCAGACGGTACCGCTAGGTGGTTCTCTTTGCTGTGGCCTTCAAGCACCAGCAAGAGCAGCCTCAGAGAAATAGCAGCAGACAGCGCAGCGGCAAGGAGGGTCTCATTCCTGAGAAATAGCGTGCGAACTCTGGCAGCGTCTAAGAGGGCGGTGCAGACGACGAAGAAGACGGGGGCTGGCGACGCTGCGAGCGCTCGGGTATGCTCCAAGGACGCCAAGACGGCCAGTAAGATGCTCGAGACCAGTGCCAGCGCGGCAGCAGGAATCCCGGCGGCCGTGGCAGTGGCATGGTCACGAGCCACGGCAGCTAACACGATGCAGTACGTGGCGATCAAGGCCAGGTAGGTGGCCTATCGTGGGGGTAAGTATGGGGCACATGATACGCTTGCGCTCCTACACAGACAGACTTACAACCTTGAAACCGTACCATTTTGTACGGAGAGCAACAGGCTTCTTCCTGGAGAGAATGGCGATCAGGACGCACGCGACGGGGATAAAGACGGCAGAAGGAAGCAGCGACAGGACAGTGTCCTCGAAGAAGAGGGTAAAGTCGAAGCTTCTGTGACACGACTTGATGGACGGACCAAAGCTAAAGTCGTCGGGGGAACCACAGGCTTCATTCATGATGGCTTGGGTCTGGTTGTTTGCAGAACCCCGATGACGATCGATGGTCGTATTTCGGGGCCCTTCGTCGATGACGAAAGTATCTACTAAAACAAAGTGGTCAGTCAGCCAACGGAGTCGTGCGTGGGTGAAATGATGCAAAGCGATGCAATTGATGTACCGAGAGCTGGCTGTGAGCAGTCACCAACGGATATAACTTCCGTGCTTCCCCGCGCCAGCTCTCAGTAAGCTGACCAGGGCACTCCATTATTAATTCCTTTGAGAGCAGCAGCCTGATAATCTGATGACAGGCCATCAAGGCCCTCGATTTCTGCCGCCCTCCTAATAAAGCCAACAAAAGTTCCTCCCTCCTACCTACGTAGTCAAGCGAATCATATCTCGAGAGCACCCGAGCCTGGTCTCTGTTTGAAACAGCGCTATGCCGACCTCGTCGTATCGACAGCATCTCGAGCGGTCGAGGCCTCTGTCTACGGCTGAAATGATGGGGTGAAGGCTTTTAGTACTGGAACATATTGGCGATGGTGCTCTTGCCAATCATGTTGGCAAAAGCGGGCCCTCCGTTGCTCGAGCCAATTGCCTACCTTGGGTCCTTGACACGCTCAGTACAAAGCTAAGGAGTCCTTCATACGGAGTAAGGATCGCGGCATTGTCCCTCAGCCTCGTTCCTGGGCCCGGTCAGTCCCGCAATGGGGGCGACGGGGGGCCCAAGGGGTGGCTAACCGTAGGTAGCGCAATCCGATGGGTTTCTTGCAGCAGAGCAAGTCCCCGACTTTCAAGTTCTGGCTTTCGAATCAGGCTCGAAAATGCGAAAATCGAAATCCTTCTTCTTACTCCAGCCATTACTTATAGAACTAGAAGTCACCGAGGGCCTACGGGAACCGTAGTCTTGGCGATAAATCATGGAGAATACTTTCAACCTGCGGTGAAATGGGCACCAGCGCGTATGAGGACAGGCGGAAAAGCCAGAACCGAGAAGCCCAAAGGCGTTACCGTACATACTATCTTTACCCCCTGCACACACAAAATATGGTCCAGTTGGGGTTTCGTTGGGCTAATTCGTCAACTTGAGGAACAGGAC
This sequence comes from Lecanicillium sp. G3, assembly GCA_037575805.1. Lineage (NCBI taxonomy): Eukaryota > Fungi > Ascomycota > Sordariomycetes > Hypocreales > Cordycipitaceae > Lecanicillium > Lecanicillium sp. G3. Next base: position 102,084 of record JAZHPD010000077.1, on the reverse strand, counting down.
AAAAGATGCGGAAAAAGAAAAAGGGTGGTGGATCAGGCAGCCTCGACGGCGATAATGACTGCTCGAGCATATTCGATACGCAACTACCTAGTCTCGAGCACATTCCCTTCAATGTCAATTCTGGCGAGTATCACGCAGCCAGCGGTGCCGGCCCCCAAGGCTGTGGAGATGAACTGGTGAGCTGACACCAACAACCGTTCATTGTCCCGCTGGGGTTCCCACAAATGGTGACATCTGCTGACCCTTGAATCGTGTAGAACATAGTTCATCAGAGCTACCATCGGCCGTCATATTCGCGCGCCGGCCTGGCCAGCAGCGGCATCGTGGGCATGGACTTTGGCGACATTTCATGGACACACCCGCCCGGCATGTGGCCGGTCAACGGTCCGGGCCCGCCATCCGCGGAGATTTCGCCGTCGCCCGCCAGCCTGGACCGGAGCTCGATATCCCTCCCGGCATCTTTGGCGGGAGGTGGCAGCGGCAAAGCTGGCATCGTGTCCAGGCCTCGTCTCGGGTCCAGCGCATCCTCTTCGCACGGGCCGCTGGCAACCGCGGCGGCAACGGACGGCGCCAGCTCGGCACAAAACAAGATTGTATCCAAGGCGTGCGGCATGGTGGACGAGCTCCGGAAGCTGTACAACCTGGGCGTCGAGCTGGAGTTGCTGCAACTGGAAGAGAAGGTGCCGGCGCACTTGGATGCGGTGGAGCAGCTGATTCACCGGTCAGGGTGCAGTTCGCAAAGTAGACTAGAAGATATAGGCGTAACGTGAATACGACTACATACGTGAGATATGGAATAGCAACGAGGCATGGGACGGCTTGTGCGAACGCCAACAAGAAGAATCGACTTGTATGGTATAGAAATATACAGAACAGATATATGGAATGGACCAAATTCTCGAAATCAAGACGTAACGTCGAAACATGTAGAAACATGACAGAACCAAATTAAAGCCCTAATCTAACAGGGACGGATCTCTGATGCTGCCGCCCGTCAGGCCCGTCTCAAACAAGTCGTGAAACTCTTGCGACATGGGCCACTTGTACGCCCCCTCGGGCGCCCTCATCTTGTTGTAGGCCGCCATGTCTGTAATCTGCGTCTTGTGGTGCCAGTCCACAAACGTCTGGTAGCTGCGGCATTTCTTGTTCACGTTGAAATCGGGGAACGGGTGCGACTGGCCCTCGACCCAGACGTTTGTAATGATGTCGCCATTGGCACTGCACATGAGATTCTGCAAGATGATGTAGATGCAGTGGTCAGTGTGCGTGCGGTGCAGCTCCGGAAACACGCCGTCTGGATACCGGTCCGCAAAGTAGTGCCGCCAGTGTATGTCCCGGCGCACCGCGTTCAGGCAGTGCACGGTGTGGATTATGTCGAGCTCGGCAATGTAGGCGTCGGGGCCGAAACCCCATTCGGCGGGCCACTTGGCCGTCTTGGACGGGTCCTTGCCGAGGCGCCTCACGTCGGCGGCGGTGATGCTGTGGGGGAGCTGGTGCGTGATGGAGTCCCAGGCGGCGTCGACGGCGGGCGACGGTGGCTGTCGGTAGATGGAGGACTCGCGGTCGAGGAGCGAGCCGTTGATGGTGGCGTCGACGAGGGGAACCTGGACCTGGTCGTAGACGGGGGCTGCGGGCATTTGGTGAGTATGAAGCCGCATGGACTTCTTCTTTTTAACGTTTTCCTGTTGGGGGATACGTACAGTAGGCGTCAATTTTTTTCAGCAGAACATTGCCCTCGTTTCCAAACAGCACCCGTTGGCTCCTCCACGAGTACGACACCATCACGATGGAGGCCAGAAACAGGGCCACGTTGCTGGCGGACAGCGCCCAGAGCAAGCGTCGCCGCAGCTTGGTGCCACTTTCCGTCTGTTTCCACGCGGTGGGCGTGCTATTTCCCAGGAATCCGTCGCTCTCAGACGAGTCGTCCGTGTCGACTTTTTCCATCCCTGAGTGTTGCTTCATGATGGTTGTGAATTGTGCCAGAGGATGGAGGGACGTACAGCGAACACATGGCGGAGGAAGTGCCGTCTGGTAGTATTGCGGGTCTCGTTTGTATTAAAAACCAGACTACGAGGGATTATGTATCGAGCTTTTTTCGACAGGGCAGAGCAAGACGTGCTAATCAGGGTGAACTGGCAAGGTGAGGGTGAGATGACGGGTAAGATGACGGGTGAGATGACAACTCGGCGGCAGCTTCATCACAACTCATGGCAATACAACGCCGTTCATGAGAAAGAGATGCGAAGATGCACGAATTCTTGTAACGTAAATGTAAGCAGCTAGCTGATGCATTGTCACCATTCATCCCCCTGCTATCGCGTTGCTGTTGGGGCTAGTGGATAAACACATCGTTCTGTGTGCTATTGTCGGCATCGCTACGAGTATATAGACACACGTCGCCCGACTCGACAGAGATGGATTTCAACACGACTGCATCACTTCAGCAACAGGTACATCTTCGATTACATCTTTCAAAATGCAACTCAACCGCCTTCTCACCACCGCCATCTTGGCCACCCTCGGAGCCGCTTCTCCCATCGAGTACACCCATCCCGATGCTGGTGTGACCGACAAGCGCGCTATTGAATACACCCATCCTGATGCTGGTGTGACCGACAAGCGTGCTATTGAATACACCCACCCTGACGCCGGTGTCACTGACAAGCGTGCTATTGAATACACCCATCCCGATGCTGGTGTGACCGACAAGCGCGCCATTGAATACACCCACCCTGACGCCGGTGTCACTGACAAGCGTGCTATTGAATACACCCACCCTGACGCCGGTGTCACTGACAAGCGTGCTATTGAATACACCCACCCTGACGCCGGTGTCACTGACAAGCGTGCTATTGAATACACCCACCCTGACGCCGGTGTCACTGACAAGCGTGCTATTGAATACACTCACCCCGACGCTGGTGTGACTGACAAGCGCGCCGTCGAATACACTCACCCCGACGCTGGTGTGACTGACAAGCGTGCCGTGGAATACACCCACCCTGACGCTGGTGTGACTGACAAGCGCGCCGTCGAATACACTCACCCTGATGCTAGCGTCACCGACTAAGCATCTCTCGCTCTGCAAGTGCTTGCCTCAAGAACCATACAGTCTTGTCAGGAGCATTCCCCACGATGACCTGAAAAAGAAAACCCAAAAGCAAAGTCCAAACTGGATTTTATGAAACAATACTGCGGCTGTGCGTGGCGACGGGGACCTGGGCAGCGGAGGTATAAACAGTGGCCTAAACATACCTTTTAGCTAGGACTATACTGAAATTGAACTGCAAATTTGCCGTCGACTCGAGTCACTTCTATGCATTCTGTTGTAGAGCAGAGTTTGCGATTTCATTCCACGCAGTCAAGAAGACAGTTTCAGCTGTTCTTGGTAGATCGCTCAGTTTCTTCCATTCCTCCGAAATCTCGAGGCGGTAGTTAGTCGCCGGCGGTTACGCAGTGGCAGCGGCATGGTTGTGTACTGGCTGGTATTGGATGAGGCCGGGCCAGGCCGGCGTGATGTAGCGGCTGGCACCCGCACCCTGAATCGATGGAAATAGCGCAGAGTTTCCAGCTTCTACCTGAGGAGCTATACTACGTATAACGGAAAATCAGGTACGGGGCGTTGCACCTATTGGGCCACTCCCTGGGCAACACCAGGCGGCTGGCGGGCCACTGGTGAAAACTTATACGGTTAAACGGGCTTAATGCACTACTCGCTGGAGTTACGAGCCAACCACATTTGCCCGAATTCCCCGATAACTGTCCTTCTCCAGACGGTGAGTTCCCGTCACGCGAGGCTCTATTATATCCGATCAACACGTGGGCTGAACCGAGGGGCAATGCGTTCACAACATGACCATGGCCGACTATCCCGCTTTCTATATAAACTTCCGTCGTGATCGACATTGATTATAACTCAATATACGGGTTCAATAACTATTACCACTAACCACAATCTGTATATTCTAACAAATATGCAGAACGCACAACGTACTTGGGCATTGTTAGCCCCACGTTAGGTTCGCCGCGTCAAGCTTCGGCTACGGCAGGTAACTACCTATCAGAAGGCGCCATAATATTATGACGCCAACGTCTAACTGTTTCCGGCATTTCGTTGCATCTATTTATGATTCATTCTATCGAGAGTAATGCAGATAATGATTGCTAACTAGTCAGTGTTGGGTGCAACAATGCCAGTATCTAACTATGATCAATTGGTGTAATATTTTGGCTGATTGTTCCTTTAATGGAAAACTCGAAAGGTTGAAAAACGTATTAATTATCTGAACAATGGATGGCTAGTAGGCCTTGTGGCATTTAATCCCTGTAAACTTCCAAGGCGCGTTTCGCCACCCTCTGTCTGTATATTTCTGCACCCTTTGGTAAAACGACATCTGCGACCATTGACGAGGCTATTTTTGCGGTATCATAGCTCTAATAAATCTTGTCAGTTAGGCTAGACTACCCCTTCCAAGCATATGAGACAAAGATCACTAGCGAACGTCGTGTTTCGCCCTCGAAAACAGGGCGGCATGCCGCTAAGTGAGTTCCGTACGACTCGGTCTGGCTTTGCAGGAAGCAGTGTTCGAAAATCCATCGGACATATTATGCGAGATGGCGACAGAGCCAAGTTAAATATGGGCAAGCTCATTCATCCAAATCGGATCGGAAAGCATCGGCAGTAACGGTGAGCGTCACGTCGTGCTCCAAGGCTGCCTTTAATCCGCACATCATAAACGTGAAGCCGCCCGTAGAAGCCAATGCTGATCTCACTTTGGCATCAGCATCACCAACAAAACCAGTTTCAGTGATTCGAAGGTATGCGGTGTTCTCCTTGTAGGGGATAATACGGAACTCGACCGTTGAAGGATTCTCGGCGTCATAATTGCCCCATTTGAAGCGTATGAGACGGCCAGGCTCAACATGCTCGACGGAAACGTCAGTTGAGACACCGTACATTTCCCATTCCCACTTGAGCTTGGCGCCCTGGACCATCCGTCCTGAGCTCTTGGTATACCAAAATCGAGTGGTAATTTTAGGATCGGCTAATGCCTCAAAGACATCTTGCGGGGGCCGGTGCAGAAGCAACCCGACCTTGACAGACGGTTCCTCGTGGAGATCTAGCGCCATGGTGTTTTGTTGCGTTTCGCTTCGAGCGAAAGGAGATGCCACTGTGTAAAATATGAAATGAGAGGAGAAGTATGATTATAAAATCTTGTGCTTCGGAGTTGAGATTCAGCTGCGTCATCCATTCGTTGGACGCCTGCCGTACGCCTGTTCCACCAAGCATGGCGCTCAGTTTTGCTTACATAACTACACTTTCTGGCCGATAATGGAGCCGTTCCTCTCGCTTCCTCCTGAAGGGCGTTTGAGCGAACGCGGCATGTTTATCTTCCTTTTTTGAATTGGCTGGCTTGGAGTGGTAACAACCAGGTCGAAAGCCGGCCAAAGTTGCCGAAAAGTGAACCAGCGAGGGAACGCGGCAGAGAGGTGGAAATGGAAAAATGAAATGGACAAGCGACAGCAAACCAGCATATCTGCTTTCTACGTGGGCTATCGACAAAATGCCATTCCCGCCAAGTAAGTTGGCGGCTGCGGTAACGTCACAACTGCCAATTGAGTAGAAACAGTTCTAGCTCGACTGGCGCACAGCTGCTGCTATAGGAGGATCATCGTGTCATAGCTGTTGCGATAGCCCCTGATGGAACGTGGCTGCGCCCAGAGGTGCACCTCGTCACGATAGACGGGACGGCGGCACGATCATCCGTAGAGCATACAGTGATTTGAGAAGAAAAAGGCTTACAGTGCGGCTGGGACAGCCTCTGAATTCGAGAAGAAAAAAAAAACTGGGCATGGATCGAAATGGACGAGCAGGAAGCAGCTACACAATACTATCGACACTCCTACTCCTAGAATATGGGGCAAAAAAGGTGGAATATTACCAGCTACTAACTAGTTAACTAATGCATACACCTTATGGCATTTGTACACATAGCCCTTGGGCCTAGTGTCGAGTTCACGAAAAGTCGTATAGACCAGACCAGTGGTGACGATCCTCTACAGAGACTCTGTAGTCTGGCTGGCAGTAATTGGTACTGCTATTCCGAACCAGGACGAAAACGAGTCTGAATTCGTTTCTTGATCCGCAAGTGCAAGGTATCAAGGAGTCATGGGTGCAACTAAGGTGCAGGGCGCTGAAGCGATTTGCCTTGAGCGGCTACGCCGACTGATTGGTTGCGAGTGCAGTGAGTCGGTAAATCTGTACAGTGAATAATTGCATGCTACTCCGTTTTGCTTAATCAGGGTCTTACGCCCTTCGCAGACGCAAGCTGTTGGAGGCAAGTCTTAGCGAACCTAGATGTCTTTTTCCACTCAAAAGAAAAATCCCTTTTCATTTCTTTTGCATATATTTGTTTTTTTGTTTTTGTTTTTTTTTTGTTTTTTTTTTTTTTTTCCCGCGTGCTAGCAGTGCTGTGTTCGGTGGCTGCAACTGAGTTTCTCATTCTGCGGTGAACTAGTTGGAAAAGGGCTGTGAATTGCGTAGGTGGCATTACGCCCTGAAATACTGTCGTTTGCCCTGAAATATATTTTATTCTGGGAAGTTTTGAGCTTTTCATTAACAATCTGAATCTACTCACGCAAATGCCGTTGTGGACAGCTCTGGAAGTCTTTAAGCCCTCACCCATACCGTACTTTCTGAAATAATGGATAAATTGTTGACTCTTGGTGGGCATGTTCCCTCAACCTTGAAGGAAGCTTGCACCTTCAGCTTTATTATGGTCCCGTCCGCAGTCTTTCTGTACACGACGTCTTCATTCCTGGCAGCCGCGTGGAAGGGTGTGCCCTGGATCACATCGACTCCAGAAAGGTTTCAAAGTCTGTATTGGAACCAAAGCCCTGCAGATAACGATACGAGAAAGAGATGGGAGGCCTGTTTCTGCTTGGCAATACACGCTGTGATATTCCAATTTACCATGAACTGCCCATGGTCACTTACAGCCCTGGTGCCTGTTTTGAACCTCAGTGTGCCGCTGATCATCGCTCCATTTATTATTTTCAGAAGATATCCAGTGGTCATCATTTCTTTCTATGCAATCTATCTGCATGTTTGCTCCCACATAGCACGGTCGATGCTAGACCAGCTCGCGCCGAGGTAATTATGGCCTTACACATGCTACATAATAGCCCACATGTACTGATGAATCAACAGCGTATCATTCCCGAACCTGTGCATTAAAGGCCTAATGGGCCTTCTCGTGGGCGGACATGCGTTCGCATTCATTACCAGAATTATGGCCCAGCCCGGAGCATACCAATACAAGTTTGCAGCAGAAGAGTTTGAGGAATTGGCACTTCAACCTTGCTTGAACGCTTTTGAGGAAGTCATTTTCACCTTTATTCAAGTACTTTATCGAATTTGGATGCGGACGCTAATCTAGACATTACGATAGCCCGTGTATGTCGTACTCCAGGGCATAGAACGTGGAGAACAAAAGGGCGTTCTATCCTTACACTTGACATATGCAGTTGTTCTGACAGAATAAAATTTATTTAGTCTATTTCAGCGAAGCAATGCAATAGTATATGTCCGTAGTAAAAACACCCGCCGAGGCGAGGCTCTGGCTCCTTCATCTAAATGGCTTCGCTGTTGACAAATTTGAGGATAGATTTCTGGATACGGGGTGAATACAGCGCAAGGAACGTCGGGTCCAGCTCCTCTGTGTAGTCTTTCACGTTCGTGCAGCTGGTAGCGTTGAGGGTCCCGTCCAGCGCCCTACCCAGCCAATCCAGCGCCTTGGGCGCCCCGATCATGCCATATGACGGGTGGGTGTAGTGTTTAGTCTCCAGGTGGTACTCGATGATGGAGCCTTGTTTGCAAAATCGGTCCGCGAGAGCTGCGGTCGACTTAGCCTGGACGAGCAGGTCATTGATGAGCTGGTACCAATACACGGGCACATCAGGCGCCATGTCTGGGGCCACTAGCTTCGCGGCCTCCTCGGTGAAGTTTGTGTAGAAGGCCGAGTTGCCGAACATGGCCAGCATATCTTTATCCTTGGCATAAAGCTTGGCATTGGCTTCCAGGCACTGTTCCTTGGCCTTGTAAAAGTGATCCAGATACTCCGGCTTGAGGCTGTTGTTGAGCGCAGCCGCGAAGTCGGGCAGCTGGGCGGCCGTTCCGAGCATGCCGATGGGAATGAGACCGTGATAGTGCGGCTCGCTGTTCAGAAATGCGATGGAGTCCTTGAGCGCGAAGTTCTTGTCCGTCCCGGCCGCACCGCCCAGGGCTGCGCCAGCAATCTCGACTTCCGGCGCGTACGCCGCGCGCTCCTGCACCAGGGCGATGCTCTGCACGCCGCCTCCCGAGTAGCCCCAGGTGACGACGGTGGGGTCCTTGGCGATTCCTGTGATGTCGCCGGAGCGTGTAGCGGCGCGTATGCCGTCCAGGGCCGCGCGGGCGGCGAAGCGTCCCGGTGGGCCAGCGCCCATGAGACCGCCGGCGTCGGGGACGATGACGACCCAGCCGCGGCTGAGGGCGGCCTCGGCCAGGAGCAGCTGCACCTGCGAGGTCGGAGACCCGACGTCCGGCTTGAAGAGCGACTCACGCTGGAAGCCGTACGACGGGGCGCAATTGACGCTCGCGCTGTCTTCGGCGACCTGCAGAGCGACGATCTTGCTCAGGTCGGGCTTTTTGGGGAGAAGGACTGTGAGCACCGTGGCCGTCGCATTGTCGAGGGCGTCGGTGGTCCTGTAGAGGAGCTGGTGGGCGTCCTTGACGTATGGCGCTGGCTCGCCAAAGGCGCCAATGGGCGTGGGCGGCTTGCGGTGCCGCAGGATCGTGCCGGGAGCAACATGGTCGAGGTTGTCCAGCGCTGTGTAGAATGGATCCTGAAGCGGCAGCGACGCGCTAACGAGGGCAACAGGCGAGAGGGCGAATGCTGCGGCAAGAAGCTGCAGAGCGCGTCTCGTGGTGCAGTACATGGTACGTTCTGATACTTGCGCGTTGGCCGGGGCGCAATGAAGAGGCGGAGGCAAACTCGAGCAGCAGTTGGCATGCTGAGATGCATGAAAGCTTTTTGTATGATTTCTTCTTGCCAAGAAAATGGCAAGCGCCTGACTAGAGAACAATTAGGAATGCGCTTGCATTGGTCATGCTGGCTGCCCGAATTCTCGTCGGCGAGGAATCGGGCCAAGCGACCTAGTATAAGACCTGGGTGGGACGTGATAAAATTTTGGAATGCATGATGTACAAGAACCTGTTATCGAATACTGGGTAAGTATTACTCTACAAAAGCGATCACGTCTTGGATCGATACGATATGGCTGACTCGATCTGTCTTGCCTGTGCTATGCGGCCAAGCGGCTTGTTCCACTCTCCACGAATTTGCCTGGCAAGGCGCAGTTCATTCCTAATTCTCTTTCAGTGTGGATTTATGGCGATTGATGGGAGGAGAGAGGGCTCATCATGTGCCCACGGCATTCCCATCCGGTTTCCGACGCAGATGTCTCAGGCGGCCCGCTTCGGGAGAGGCGCGGACAAAGTTGCCGAAGCATTTTGTGGCGACAGATTGCCGCCGTATACACCCTGATTATAGAATACCGGCGGGTGGTGATTTTATAAGGGACTAAACGGCGGACTAACAGTTTATTTAGTATCTGGTCTGGTTCGGGGCTATAGATCGGTGGTGCGACCGCCGGAGGTTCGCTCCGGGTTCTCTCCGGCCTCGGGGTCAGCCACCGAGCTGCATCGAGAGGCTGAGCCGATCTTATTTATGCCTCGTGTTCTATATGAATGCGCCAAGATGAGTTAAAAACCCTACTAAACCGGGAAAAATTTGTTGCCTGCGGTGTGGTGGTTTTGCGACAGACATCAGCAGCTGGGCCATGGACTTTGCAACCTCGATATAAATGATTTGCGCTTTCTCGCTCCCAAAATTCCCATTAAAACCAACCTTTCTTGTCGATTCATTCACCCCAAATTCCCATCCTTTCGCCCCGTCTGGAACACGCAACCATTGTCTTGGCAGCTAACTAGTATAACTGCCCAGCCACTTACACGATCGACATGTCACGCGATGCCACCACGCCTCAGCTTAAGCCGGATTAGTCTGGGCGCAATCCTACCGGGCATCTTCCCCGCGTCGCCACGCTGATGAAGCCACTTTCATGCAACTTTGTCTTCTCCAAATTCGGGGGGAACGACCGAACGACCCCATTTGCCTTGAATCTCTAGCGTGCGCCCGCACCGTCTAACAGCCTGATTGGCCTCGGTGAGACACACTCCCATGTAAACCCAGCAACACCCCCTCATGTCTTTCCCCTCACGCTTCCTCCTCCAACTACCTACTCCTATTCTTTCTTTTCCCTCTTCATAATCATTCCATCATATCATGACCGAAGCTCCCTGTTTTCGAGCCCTCTGCGACGCCTGCGCGACCTACACCGGCCTCGGCGCACCCGACCGCGTCAAGGGCCTGCTGGCCTCGGGCGCTGGCCCCAACTTCTGCATGGCGCGCGCCAACCTCGTCGCCATCACCGGCGAGGGCTGGAAGTCGTCGGACCCGGCGCCGCAGTTTGACGCCTACCACCGCTGGCACATGCCGCCGCTGTACCACGCCGTCAACGCGCAGCCGTCCACGAGCGCGGCCATGCGCGAGGAGCGCACGCGGATCGTCAACCTGCTGCTCGACCACGGCGCCGACACGCTCGCCGAGTTTCCCCAGTACCTCGACCTCACACTTTCGCAGCGGCCGCGCATCCCGGGCCGGTCGCCGTTCGTCGGCCAGGACCCGCGCGTGCGGCCGGAGCCACCAGTAGGGAGGCGCCCCTCCATGTCACCGGGGCACAGTGACTCAGATTCCGAGTCGGACAGTGGAATATCAGGTGTATTTGGTCTGCGGACTTTGCTGCACGCCGTTTTCGAAGATGGATTGTGGGTAGAACCAATACTAAATCATCCCAAGGTGGCTGCGACGCTGGATGTACATCACCGCGACGCCCAGGGTCGAACATTGCTACTGTCTGCCTGTCGCAATGCTACTGGCGCGGACTCACTAATCGATACCTCCGCAATGGAATACAGCTTGAATCCAGACTCGAACGAGCTAAACAGAGACCCTTTCCCACCTTGGGACCCGGACGACACCTCCAACGAGCCAACATTGCATCCAGAGACCCTGTTCAGCCGGCTGTTGGGCCTGGGCGCTGACTTGACAGATGTAGACTATGATGGAAGGAATGTCCTCCACCATCTCCTTGTCGAAAGATGTAACCGCATTTCCATCACCAATAAGAGCGCGCCAGTCGTCCGCCGAACGCTACGATATGTCGCCCACCACTGCCCCGCCCTCGTGAATCAGCCCGACAAGCACGGCATGTATCCGATCCATGTCGCTCTCCGCCGCCTGCGGCTCAACCCCGCCCGCAGCTACTATCTGGACCGTGCAGAGCCCTTGGCTTGCATATGGGAGCTCATCCACTCTGGTGCAGACGTGCGCGCCAGAGACGGCCACGGGAACACTGTCCTGCACTATCTCGCTGACGACGACCTGGCTTCCATTTGGGGTGGTCAGGAGCGACGTGACCTGTTCTACAAGCTTCTGGCTCAATATGGCTGCGCGGAAGACGTGAACCTGCGTAACGAAGCCGGCCATACGGTGGCAGAGCTGCTGCTAGAAGATGACGGCGCGCTTGAAGAGCTCAAGTGTGGCAAAATGGACTTCGACGCGAAGCCTCTGTCCGGCAAAGATGTGGATTGGGAGGTGTTTGCGGTGCTCGAGGCTGCGGGCATCGACTGGATGGCTGCGACGTCAACCGGCGAGACGCTATTATACCCCGTCGCGCGGTCGCAGCTCGACAGCGATCGTCTCGTTCGGCGCGCGCATTACCTGCTGGGCAAGGATATTAACGCAAACACGGTCAACAAGGCCGGCAAGTCCCCTTCTTGGGTTGCAGGTGAATACTACAACGCTGCTCTCGAAGACGTGTTTGAGCAGGCAGTGGAGCAGCAGGCTCTTGGATATTGCCTCGAATGGAAGAACTCGCGAGAGTGTCACTAATATTGATGCCGGTGTGGGGACGTGTGTGTATGTGAACCGTGTACTAATCTAATCTACACTCCAATGTATGTATGTATGTATATACTCTATAGCAAGCAAGCATCGAATGATATTAAATATATTTGCTCGGGTCCGCAGCCTTGACGCACTCGACCGTGGACTTGACGCTGTCAAAAACCGAGCCGCATCTCGGCTTCCATCCCAGCGCCTCCTGCGTCTTCTTGCTCGACGTCGGGCGGTCCGACACCATCGCAAACGTAAACCAGCCAAACTGCTCCTCCGCCTTCTCCATCGAAATCGACTGCACGGGATAACCCATCTCCCTGCCCACTGCCTCGGCGATGTCCTTCACGGCAACGCCTTCCTCGCCGATGGCGTGGTATGCCGCGCCCGGGACGCCCTTTTCCATGACCGCGATGTACAGCCGCGCCGCGTCCTCGGTGTGGCCCGCGCTCCAGCGGTTCTTGCCCTCGCCGATGTACCCCACCACGCCCTTCTGCAGCGCGTTCTGCACCAGCATGCCCGTGAAGCCGGAATAGCCATTGCCATGCGTGGTGGGCGGCAGGCGCACGACGCAGGCGCGCACGCCCTTGTCCGCGAAGCCGAGGCAGATGGACTCCGAGGCGGAGCGGGCGGCGGCGAACGCATTGCCCCCGTCGACCGCGTCCGTCTCCTGGGCGGACTCGCCGGGCTGCGGCTTGATCAACAGGGTGCCCGAGGTTATGACGAAGGCGCGGGGCTTGCCCGCGGCGACGGCCTCGGCGCAGGCTTCGCCGATGGCGGTGATGGCGGCGCGGTCCTCGGCGCAGGCCTCGCCGTACTTGGAGAAGTCGTGGTTAAATGCGAGGTGGAGGACGGCGTCGCAGTCGGCGGCGGCCTTGCGGAGGAGGTCGAGGTTGTCGATGGTACCACGGAGGGCGGTGGCGCCGGCGTTCTCGAGCTTCTGGACGCCGGCGTCGCTGCGGGAGAGGCCGACGACGGTGTGGCCGGAGGCGAGCAGCTCCTTGACGAGGGAAGTGCCGACAAAGCCGGTCGCACCAGTGACAAAGACGCGCATCTTGATTGTGAATGTGTATGAATTATAGAATGTGTAAAAGTGTATAAGAGTGTATAAAAGTGTATAAGAGTGTGTAAGAGTGTGTAAGAGTGTGTAAGGAAGGATGAGTATGATTGAGCTGTGTTGTGTTGCTGTGAGTGCTTGTCGGAATTGATGGGCATATGAGGAATACATGACTACATATATAGTTTATTTCGTTTACTTGGAATTATTAATATCTACGGACGGTCGGATATCTTTCTCTTCCGTAACAATCCAGCATACTATCGTCAATTGCCTATTGCAGATCGACGAAGCCAATGAGGAGCTTCCATACCCGATGCCCAGCTAGCGCCGCCGCGCCTCCAACATACTACGACGGAGGTTGCGGGAAGAGGTAAGACCAAAGGCAAAAACGTCATACCGGTGGTCTGGGAAGCTTTCAAACGCAAACACATCAAAAGGTTTCGTTCCAGAAAAGTTTCGATGCGCATAGAAGAACAGCCAATCACAGGCGTCTGCTTCCGAAAGACAGCTTAGCGCGGGCTTGGATGCCAGTCGGAGATAGTTGCGTATAACTCCGCCGGCTCAGCCTAGTTGGCCATGTCCACGCTCTCGATAGAAGCTTTGGTACCTTGCACTTTATTTCTACACTGTGACCAGAATACGTTCACCTTGCGTGGCTTTTGATATTTTTGTCGGGACTTGTCAATCTCCGGTCCGGTCATGAAGTCCCACGCTAATAAGGCCAACGTCGGCAAGAAACGGCGGTCGAGATACGGCTGCCGAAACTGCAAGTTGAGAAAGTTAAAGGCAGGTCATGTTCCTAGTTACAGTGACGCAATTCTGACATTGGGTTGTAGTGTGATGAGACGAGGCCGCATTGCAAGAGGTGCCGTGACTATGGCGTACTGTGCAACTTTGAGCTGAACGTGCGGGATCTCCACAGCCTCACAGAGAAGAATCAGGATGAACGAAGCGGAAAGATCAACATGCAATTGCGTCCTGCTATCAGCAACGCCATCTGGGCGGCTGACGGGTCGACGTTTTTCGTGCTGGATGCGCAGGACCAGATGCTCTTTAGGAGATACCGGGACAGGACGCTGTATACCATTGGCGGCACGCCCATGATGGACGCCTACGGAAACAACACATTACGTGCAAGCTTCCGTGTAAGTGTCACTCTTCAAGGTTGGATACCTATGACTAATACAGTCAGTACCCGTGCCTGATGCACGCCATGCTGGCCATGGCCGCCGTGCACGACCGCTACCTGGGCGTGACGCCGAACCGTCGCTCGCTGCGTGAGCTCCATCACTGGTCGCAGTGCACAACGCTCTTCGCTGAGGCCCTGCGTGGCCCCATCACCGACGAGTTCAAGGACGCGTGCTGGGCGACGGCCAGCAAGATCGGCATCCTGACATTTGCGTCCACCGAGGCCGACCCGTCGGCGAGGCAGCAGCCGTGGCCGCTCGGCCCCGCGGACCCGTCGGACCTCGAGTGGATGCGCCTCGGGTCTGGCAAGATGAAGCTCTGGAAGCTGCTGAACCCGCTGCGGCCGCAGAGCGCGTTCAAACCCATGGCGCCTGCGCTCGCGCGCATGGTCGAGCCGCTGCCCGCGCGGGGCGTCGAGGGCGTGGTCCCCGAAATGATTGAGGTGTGCGGGCTGGATGCAGAGTCTACCGCCGAGAGCAACCCGTACTTTAACATTGCCCACGCGGTGTCGCAGCTTCTGCCAGCGGTGGGTGAGGACGAAGCGTACGGCCTGGCGCTGCGGGCGTCGGGCCACATGCACGGCGCGTTTGAAAATTTGCTGCGGGACAAAGAACCCGTTGCGCTGGGCCTTCTGGGCGCATGGTACAGGAGGGCAGGTGATACAAGGTGGTGGATTGAAATGCGTGCAAGATTCGAGTATGCGGCGATTGAAAAGTATCTGCAGCAAAATCACTGGGAAAATAGTGCAGTGCACAGGCTGCTGCAGCTGTAAAAGATTCGGTGGAGGAAATGTATGGGGACATGCTATTATAATTAGAAATACGTCGGCTTGGTTTCCATGAGAAAGCAACTCTGAGTGGTCTAGTTGGTTCATGGCGTTCGACTGTAATTGAATAATTGTCATCGAAAAGTCGGCGGTTCGACTCCGTCCTCGGAGATTCTCTTTTTTTGGCGTTTTGTTTTTTTATTGGTGGAGAAAAGTGGCGAGCGATGCCTAGTAGGGAAGCTGGGCAAGATGTGGATATGAGTTTGTCTCGTAATTTTTATACAAGGCTATGATGGGATGAAAGCCTTGGAGTGGTGTTTTTTTAATCGTTATAATATCGTGACAATTTCTCTTACATGCTGTGGACATTTTACTCGCATGATAGATTGCCACCTTTTAATTACTCATAGCTTACTTGCGATACTTTCAGCCCACCCCTCATGCCTTAATATATCTACACCTTCTATAGGGTACTGCCGGTCAACTCGGAACCTGTTATATTAAGTGAAGTCTTAAGCTTATAAATAGAGATTATTTACAGGGGAGAGTTGATTGCCAAAATATTGTTTAGACTATTTGCCACACCGCTTGTGACCATGTTAACGCAGAGCTCAAGCTGGTGAAGAATCAAGGCCCCCGCGGCGTCATGGGGTGGTGTACAGGGCCACCTGAGGCGTGTGAGTGTGGGTGTAGTGGGTGCGTGTAGGGATTTTTTTTATGATTACGTAAAAATCAGCCTTCAGCTGCGAGTGTCTTTCAGATAGATGTGCGAATGCTACTTCCACCACTGTCACTTTTGCTGCTCGAAGTCCGGCGTCTTCAATCGTTCAAGCTTGACTTGTTGTAATTCCCGTTTCCTTTCTATACGCTCGCACCTTACCCCCGGCTCCAAAGTGCAAGGTGTGACGTAGTATTTTGTGGACCACAGGTGCTCTTCAATCAAGGTAAGATGTACCTGTTTTTACTCCTTTTTTTGACCTTGATTATCACAGCAATTTCCCGGCTAGGCCCGGAACACCCTGATGAGCCTCTCTGGCGTTATTTCCCTGCATGAGCTACGACCGAAACGGCAAGAACCGAGCGCCCACTGCAGAAGTTGTAGCCACTCAGGCCTTGCTATAGCCGTTCCACATGTCAACAAAGTAACAGATGCTATCCCTCCGCTATCTCGGCTGGGGATTCTTCATAAAATCATCTTATTGGAGTTTCTTAAGCTAGGTTGACCCCGCTAGCCGACATCGATAGTCTGACTAGCCTGAGTCCAGACTTGCACACTCTGTCACAGTCGAGAGGTATGGGAAATCCGAGGTCAGAGTTGTGCTTGATTCCTAGCTGTTTGAGAGGGAATAATTCCTTGTATTTATATGTGATTCGTACATACTCGGACTGGCGGAAAGCTTCTGCATTTCTCCGAAATCTACGAAGATATTCAAGTCATGAGGCTCTATAGAAATTGCTGCATTCCTGGTGACAGCTACGGGCCCTTTTAATGACGCAGGTATTATCATTTGCCGTGTTTTGTAAGGCTCCAGATGTTGTCATTTGCAGAAATAACCCTAACATTAAACCCGTTCAGCCGAATAGCGGTATTGATACGTCTCCCATCAGCTGACTTGAGCCCTACAGAGTGATATGCTAGATACTATATATACTGGTGTTACATCTCTGCCAACAGCCTGCCAGCAGCCTGCCAACGGCTGCTGGAGCCAGCCTGTATCACGTGCCGGCCTACTCCCCCAGTAGGCTATAAGTAGTGTTCCCAGCGTTATTCCTAGCTAGCACAACATAACAATTACAAGCCATTCAGTCCACCAGGTATCTCTCATCGAGGTCTAACAACTGGCCTCTTGGTTTTGTCTGTACACTTGTTTTCCTTTTCTTTAGGCTCGTTCCTTTATTCAGCATATACGACCTACCGAAACGACAAAGTGATTAATGTACAAAGCAACTGAGCAAGACCACCCTGGAGAGAGATCTAGCGCCGGAATACTTAAGAACATTGTCTCCTTGCTACTCTTATTAGTGATCGGACTGCAGGTCTTCTTCGACACTCTTAACGATGAAATTAGCGGGTATACTTTCCTTACCGTTGCTCTGTGCTTCGCTGGAGTTATACTCTCACAGTCCAAATGTGTCAGAGCCATACCCTCGAAGTGATTGATTTGCAGCTGGAGGATGCTGGCAACGATTCATCGCTGGTAGAAATTGATGGAAGCGGCCGGGCTGCACGAAAGAATGTTCGAGCGTGCGGCTATAACCTCGATCTTCCCAAGACCGAGAAATGCGTCGCATGGAGTGGCTTGGGCGTGAGCATTATTGGCTTGGCTCACTCCATCGCTACGAGCATCAAGAAGGATGTCGATAAGCGGGTCTGCGCGCATGAATGGCATGCAGAGGGTCCGTTGGGCTATTCTTTTCACACGACAGCGCCCGATTGTCACACTACGGCTCAAAGGAGCACCATCGAGGGCGCCATCACAAAGTTTCTTGAGAAGAACTACCCTCAGTCGTTCTGCAATGTCAAGTGCTTCCACCTCGACCACGGCGGCAACTGGCATGGGTACGTTGCGTTTGGAAACAAGGACTACGATCTAAACTACTACGCATATCTCTGTGAAGGGCTCACGAAGTCCAAGGGATGCGTCTCAGGCGGCAAGTACGACGTGGGGTAATAGCCGCGGGGCAACAACTTTGAGAGCGGGAAAGGAAGGCCTTGGAAGCCCTGGAGTAACGAGACAGCACGGTGCTATAGCTATTGATATTCTGAGACCAACCTAACTAGTATCATCATTGTTCTTGGCGTCGACTTACTTACAGTTAGTTAAAGTAATACTTTTCTCCCTCCCCTTACAGCCAAACTCCACCAATTCCGTCGCATTGAGTTGGACCGTGACTTAGGCTGGACCTTTCTACGTCGACCTGCCCAGCCATTGTTCAAAAGTATTCGTTTCCACACCCAAATCAACTGTGGATAGGCTTTCGCTCATTCCCATTGTTCCGTAACATGTTGTATCAGTCGGGGGTAGAATGCCCAAACTGGATATTGCGGCGGTGGATTTCTTTTCGTAGGGTTTCATAATAAAAACGACATGTCCTCATCAAACGCCAGCGGTCTCTCTCGGGGAACAGGTCCAAGACAGCCAGTAGTAACTCGGAGAGTAACTTGCGGATAGATGACATTTTGTTCGGGCAAGCGGATTCGAAGCAGAGAGTTCGCAGAGGTCAAATATAATGTCAAGATCTGAGGTGAGAAGTACAGCAAGAGCTCGGGGTGTTGTAGCATTCGAGTGAAAGAAAGACGCAGATTTTTGACGGACCACGTCGATGAACGTCTCCCATTCTATCTGAGGTTGCGCCGGCTTCTCTACCGCGTTGGGCTCTGTCTGCGGTGGAGAGTTGAATTGCCTTTGCGTGACGCAAAGCAAAAGAGCGGGCGGAGGAGGGGGGGGACCAAAAGAAAGACTTCGGGCTCTGGAAAAGACTGGTGAGGCAGATTACTGTTCTACTGTAGGAAGATCCCTCGCAGCCTCAGGCCTCGTCTCACACCTGAACCCGAAGCTGCGATTGGGAGATACCTGGGTAGATCCTTGAAGACCTATGTCAAGCTTGCTGACTTCTATTACTCGAAGATCAACAAGCGACACTAAGAAACGGAAGGCGCTCTCAGCTGGCGACTGAGAAGTGAAGAAACCGCCCGAGCAGCGCCATCTACTTGCAAAACCCACATAATCGTTTCTTTTGTTACGTGGAAACACGCGTAAAACTAGCCACACGGCACAACAAAGCTGTCAAACAGGGAAGGCAGCTCTTCGCTGACGGAAGCCGTCCCTGTAGCAAAACTGCTAATCGAGAGGAAACAGTGCTGTCTTGATTGGCGCGCAGCTGCTTCTATAGGAGGAGATCTGGGTCATGTAGCTGTTTTCGGGGGCGCGCCCTCGGACGAGCCCCGACATGCCCCCGGAAAAGCGACACATTTGTCCGATGAGCATAGATAGCACGTCTTTTTGCTTACACTAGAGCTACACCATAGACGTTAAAGAAGAAGAAGAAGAAGAAGAAGAAGAAGAAGAAGAAGAAGAAGAAGAAGAAGAAGAAGAAGGAGAAGAAGAAGAAGAAGAAGGAGAAGAAGAAGAAGAAGAAGGAGCGAAGTGTGCCTATCCATTGAAGCGTGGAGATAATGTACGTGAACTTGGATTACGGCCCTGGATTCCAAAGACCAGGCCCTAGACGCTAGAGTGATGATCGAGATGAAGGACCGGGATGCAAAGGGTGCTTTTTAAAGATCCTTCGCGGAGACAGGGGGCATATACACTGGAAGGATTTCCTGAACTCCACACCGGGATCCTTTTTCTAATCGTCGCACCATGCAAAGTAAGCGGAAATTATTTTAATGGTAGGCAATTATTTTGATTATACATAATTCATGGTATTACGGTTGCAAGGCGAATGGCATTCTTAACATCGCGCTTTCGGAACGCTGGTCCGCGACCAAGACAGATAGAGCAGAGGGAAAGATCTACGACAAGGTCAGTAAGTACACAGTCAAGAAGACAAAGAGAATTATTGATCTCGGCTTTACTCACATTTGAGGAAGCTCGCTGCGTCGAGCTGCGGAGCCGAATTGAACCAGGGACTTGGGAGGGGCAAGCTCGGGTCCTGAATACGAATCCCGCGCTGCTGTAGCAGCCTTTGCACACCACTAGCATCCATCCACTTATCAGCACCTGATTCATTGACAATTTGCCACGTTCGAGAGGAAACGGCGAGTCGTTCAGGCGAGTAGCTGTTCCTCATTGAATTGAGAACGTTTGTCCTCAACTCGATCGTGTCTCCGATTTCGTCGTGCATGGCGGCGACAAATCCGGTGATCAAGAGGTTGCGCTCGTTGATGGTCAATCGTTTGCCGAATATTGCTTTGACCCTTGGATCGTCTCCAGAGAAGCTTGTTAATAGATAGTATCCAGTCTCGCAGCATTGTCGTACTAGAAGGCGTGAGAGTGTCCAGCGGCCTTGTTTTAAGAGATTGTCGGGCAATACTATGGTCGGGAAATTCAAGGTGGGACTAGGTATGGATGGGAAGAGGGTATTAGGGGACGACAAGGCTATTCCAAACGGCAGAATTGCCTGTTTTTGGAAAGGTGACGTTGGGGGTAGTTGAGATAGACCAGACCATTGAGTCGCAAGGTCCGACGAGGGCTGGAAAGCATCACCGATTATTGGCAGTGAATCAACTTGCGTCATGAGCGGTTTGTAATTTGAGTTTACATCTTCTGTGCCGTTAAGCGTGGAAGACGTCGATAGCGGTACGTCCGCTGGGCCTGCAGCCTTTTCGGCGTCGTCGCAGCCCCTTTTGGCGAGCGAAACGCATTGCTGTGTAACTTGTTGCAGAGCAGTCGTGACACGAGGCTGATTTTGAAGAATCCCAGCCTCCAACAGAAGATTACTGAAGGAAAGGAACGACTCGCTGAGCTCTTCGATGCCCGACTCGAGTTCCTGTACGCGAGATTGCAGATTGACGATCGTGGTCTCTTTTCTCCTGCGGTATGCTTGCTGCGCGACCCGAAGCTGCCTTCGCCGTCTCTGAATTCCTTGAGTCAGTTCAACTTGCGCTGTGGTTGCTCGAGATGTGCCTACCTCGGGAGCTTGCTGTTCGTTCGTCGCATTTCGTGGCCGGCCTCTCTTGCGAGGTGCGTGCGCGCCAGTCGCTTCGACCATGGTGTATTGCTTTTGAGGCGTCTTTCTTATCTTGGAGGCATGCTGTGATGTAATGGTAAATATGAGAACGCGAAAACGATGTGACGGCGTTTGCTGTACTCATTGGGGCCGGGCGTCGGGCTCCCACTGGAACGGCGCCGCCCATACGGAGTACACCGGCGCTCCTCTGCTTAGTCAAAGCCCTGCTGTAACTTTGGCACACGCTGTAGACTGCCCCTCCTCTTACTTGTCTCCTCCACTCCGTCCCCTCAATGCCATGGAACTCTATACACCATCTCTTTGTCTTCGATGGTGGGACTCACAAGAAGAGCAGCTCCTCCCTGTTGTAAATTCACACAGCCATTGAAGGCTACCGATTTATGATTAGAAGATCTAGATAGGAATGTAGCCGGCAAATCCTCGTATATAACTTGCAGCCAATAATAGCGTGCAGCTTGATCAGTATGGTAATTAGGTTATGAAGATCGATCCGAAACCCGCTTTTACAGCACAACCACACGCTGCAACCCCTGCAGCAGCCACAAGACAGGCCCCGGGACGAGGAGAGGCTGGAAGACGCACCAGCAGGCAGGCCGGCAGACGCACAACAAGACAAGCCAGATGAGCTGGCAAAAAAAGATGCTGCCTACTTGTAGTAAATGCCGGGTACAAGGTCATAAAAGAGGCGCAAAGCGCTGCCCTTGCGAGGTCGAAGTCGCCTGTGATACAGATGAAATATACAGCGGGGTTTGTTGAATAATCAGAGGGGCCGCCGCCAGTGGTTTGGGGCCGCCGTTCCAGTGGGAGTGGGGGCGTCGGGACCGTTGAATAATCGCAAAAATCGGTGGGTCGCCACAGCTCACTCCTGCACGTCCGAACATCGACTCATCAGCACGTCCGAGTGCGCCGCAACGGGGGGATATAAATTGAATCACCGACCTCAGCTTCCAAATTCTCCATTCCATTACTCCTAGTTACCTTCATTCATAGAGTACAGCTCTCGCAATATGTCTTCATTCACTCAGCCAATGCCAGTAGTTGCCTGCGGCAGAATACCCGCGATGGGAAAATCAATCTCCCAGCACCTGCTGCCTGAATATGAAGGTTCTTGAAACACATTCCTTAAAAATAATAATAATAATAATGATAATAATATAACGCTAATACTCCTCAGTCATTCACTTCATCCTGTCATTTGATGCTGCAGAGGCTGAGCTCCCGCATCTGCTTGCAGGTCGCGAACCTCAGTCTCAGAACCCCAATGAGGTCGGAACTCACGATTACAGCCGGCCGCCTCGCGCGATAATCTTCGGTCGCGGCTATGAGCCTCGGCAGGTTGAAGAACTGAAGAAGAAATTCGCGAGTGTTGCCAAGGAACCTGTTGCTTGGGTGAGGGGTAACCCAGCGGATTTGCCTGCCGGGGCCGCTGGGCCTGACTATGCTCAGAATGTCGCGGCAGGTATGAAGAAGGTGCTTAAAGAATGGAGGGACGGGCGAGGAAAAGATGAGGAAATTCTGGTGTACTAGTTGCTTTGTCGGGGAGAGAATATCCAATGCCTTGCTTTTTGCCAGTTCGAATGTCACAAACGAAAACTCAAGAGCCGATAAATATTAAGGAGGCTTGTAAGTGGTCTCCAGGGTAATCATCCACTCATTTCTATCAATTTTGCCCTATTTTTACAGTCCCTCTATAATCAGCGAGCACCTGCGACTCACTCAACGTAGTGTGCCGGAATCCAGCAGTCTTAATAAACGCGAGCCGTTCAATGGTCTGATAATATTAGCTGCCGTAGTAGTAGTGCGTTATGAACGAGACTATATACTTGGCTTAGAATTGCAGTTGGACTAAATTTATTGAGGAAAGGGAATGCGCGAATATAAAGTTCTGTAATAGAGATCGGTATGAACTTACAATAAACTTGACCTCAATTATATCGTAATATTCGTGAAAGAAGAGTTTTTATACTGAAACGAGGTTGTGGTGATCCGAGGACCTTAAAAACTGTATCTTATCTGTAACCGCCTGCCTTGTGAGGTCTTGAGTTGGAATTAATCGTCGAATGCTGACCTTGCCTCTGGCCTGCAAACGCCCACTAACTAGTTAAGACAGCTCTTTAATGAGCCAGAGACGGCCGCAGACGATACAATGATTCTATTACATGTATCGGGGTCTATGGACTTTGAACCGATGAGACCAAACTACAACGAGTACCTTGTTATGGGCTATTCGCGATCCACGCAACCAAAGAACAAGGGTAAGCCAACCCAAAGCAACAACTTTTAAACGCTATACTAACCCTCCCAGACGTTGCCAAAGCCATCATCCGCCGCCTCGCCCATGCCATGATCAACCCCAGCCACAGCGGCCGCGGCTACCAGCTCACCACCTTTGCCAGCAAGACCGCATACCACCAGTTCTACGGCTGGCCGGCCGGCCCGCGCACGTCCGTGCTCCGCCTGCTGCTCCTCCTCGAGGGCGAGGCTACCGACATGGAGGAGTTCGAGCTCGACCTGCTGGGCAACTCGTTGGTCCACGTCACGATTTTTCTGATCGGCGTCGACGGGTGACCGCACCACCAAGGGGCACGCGAACGAGCTGTAGTGGATCAGCGAGGTGAACCACCACGTCTCGTTTGTGGATGCGCAGGGCAACATTCCGGAGCGGCCTCTGACGCATGACCTGCTGAAGAGGCATCTGGGGTACGAGGTGTCGATGGCGGAATTCGAGGAGCTGTAGCAGCCGCCGGCGTATGAGGCGCTGTAGGAGAGACGACGGATACTATACCCAAATACCATGTAGAATTGCTCATTTACTTAATATTCGCTTTGAAGAATACACGAGTTGTTCTTAATCTCACCCCACAAGCTACGTAGCCAGCCCGTGAAGCCTCAGCCGTTACCCTTGCGGATATCTTCCCACGTGCATATCCTCAAAGCAACAACTCTGCCTCGAGCCCTGCGTACAGCCCACGGCTACATCATAAGCCCAGGATCATTTTACTTAAGCCCTGACGATTATGCGTTGTCCATTTATACACTTTTTTGTTCTTCACGCTGCCCTCGATGCAGAGTTGGGCGGGTCGGCGCCTCATTCGCTCGCTGGGCAGGCCGCTTCCCATGCGGCCACCCCAATACGCCTCGCATTTTTGCGTCACGACACCAAATTGTCGAGACCAGGGTAGCTGCTGCCTAAAATGAGTGCATGGTGGCTGCAGAAATGACGGCGAAGTAGTTGATCGTGATTATTACTTTCATGGGCGTGATGAAGTGCTTGTGGTATATAAAGATGTTCTTTTCGTCACGGTTGCCGTTTTGTTGTCTTTCCCTCGTTACTAGTAACTGGCTCTTTCTCTGAGACGGACAAAAAAAGTAGACACAATACCGCGAAATAACCACAAACAAGCAAAGCAACAGCAACCAGCGATAGGTATGTCACTTCATTCCTCACAATACTGTATACTGACGAGAAGCAAAGAGCCCCAGTACCATTCACCATGGCGGACAAAGACACCAGCACTGCCGGCAACCACTCGTCGGGCGAATACAGCGGCGTCGAGGTCGAAGCCAGCTACGGCGTATCTGGCAAAGCGGAGGAACTCGCGACCGTCCTCTCGTCCGGGGACAAGACAAAGCTCGATCGGGCACAACGCAGCGCTCAAAAGACGGCAAGACAGATGGTCGTGTCGTCGGGCACCAAGACTCAGGAAGACAGACAGGCGCGTAGCGACCGCAAGGCGGGGAAGAAATAGAAAGGTGGAGGCGAAGGTGGTAGAGAGGACGGTGAATGATACCGCCGCTTAGCTCTGGCCTCATAGTTCTCGATTCTAGTCATACAATTTACGGACATCTTCAGAGTATTGCTTAAACTCCTCCAACTTGACATCAACGGCGTCACTTGCGTTGGGAGCCCACAGCTTAGACAGCACTATGTCATCTTCGACCGTCATATCCAGCGAAAACTTTGGGCTAAGATGGTCTGCCACCATCCAGTACGCTGCGTTGACAGACGATAGGCAGTGCCAAAACCAGACCCCTTTTGTTGTCCACATGTCCTCCATGACGGAGCCCAGAGACCATTTTAGTTTAGCTTTTTCTTCCTCTTCCTTGAATATCTTCATAAATTCTTCACGAAGTCGATTAAACTCGGTCAGATTGTCCCCTTTGAGGTTACCAATGTCGCGCCCCGTGAGCCAGTATGGTACCTCCAGAAACTCTGCTGGCAAGGAACATATCCACTCCAGATCGAAGAGGCAGGTGATGTTCCAGTCGTCATCCACAAAGAAGTTTCCGGCACTCAGGTCAGTGAGCTGCGTGACGTATGGCCCGTTACGGAGCTCTTTTTTGATAAAGTGGTGCGACACTGTGCGCAGAAATGACCGAACGGCCATTTGGGCGCGGCAGTCTTGCTCGTCGGCTGAAGCACAGACATCCGAAGTCAGGTCCTGGTCGTAGAAGCTAATCATGTCGGCGACAAACGGCTCCGTGCAGCTGTATGTTGTTCCGACGGGAACGGTTCGCGGGCAGCCCTGGCTCTCGAGGATGGCGGTGGCAGCAAACATGGCGCGGTTGTCGAGGGTGACGGTGCAGTCATTGTTGAACCGGAAAGAGCCTATCCGGGGCTGTGGCACCCGTGCCATCTGAATGATAATGTCTGCCATGTTGCGGAGGAGACGCCTCCGACAGCGACGGTCATTGAGCTTGGCGGGCCAGGTGTGGACTAGCATCTGGCCGGTCTCAGGGCCGATAAACTCCATCAGCAAGTAATGTGGTGGAAATGTCGACGAAGATAAGTGTGGAGTGTATTCGGATAGCGCGAGACTATAAACCGTCCTGGAGATCCAGCTCCTGAACATATGCATTATGCGCCGGTACCAAGGCATCGAAGCAATGTGTGTAAACTGGTTTAGTTAGCGACGGCGGCCATTTCATCTCGACTTGTCGGTCGTACCTGGTGATTAGCAGATCCAAATCCATACAGGTGCGGAATGCGGATGCCAGGACAGTTTTGCTGCATCCAAACATATGCACCAGCTTCACCGCGCAATTTCTCATCAACGCTGCCCGGATACTGTGCCTCGGCGACTTTGAACGGAAACGGGCATTTCAGGAGCAGTTTTTTCGCGACATCACCACTCTTGACATCAATCGGGACGCACATGTTGAAGCCACCCGCCATCCATTCCTCCTGCGGATACACAGTCACGGCATCTTTGCTGCCCAAGCGCAGGTGGTGCCTGGCGATGGCGGCTATAGAGCTGTGCTGGCGCCAGAGCTCGGCCTCGAACGCCTTCTTGGCGTGCAGCTTCTGGTGGCTTTGAATAACGTTGAAGGTCTTGTTGAGCGCCTCATCGTAGGTGAGTGGCGCCTCATTGAGGAGCTCTATTCGCGAGGGCATCGAGGAATTTGAATTTATGACTGTTGCTTGTAAGGTCAGGGGAGCTGGTCAGGGGTCTTGCGAGGTTGGGTTGTGGCTGCGATGACTAAGGCGTCAGTGCCAGCAAGCGCGCGTGTCTCGGAGATGAGAGTACACGGCGGCATAGACAAATAAACCATGAACTCGTTGATGCTTGATAAAATACATAAAGTGATTTTATTGATTGAAACTGATAGTGAAATATTATTTCTTATCATCTCTGCATAAGCGCTCGCCTCTCCAATGGCGATCTGTGCCTATATCACGCTGTTCGATATTCAAGAGACTACATTGACTTAACTTCCGAATTAAACTCTTGAAGTAAACCTTGAATATACGGAAATAAGGAAGCAATTGCAGTTAACTTGAAATGATGACCCAATGCAGCTCAACTCTGGCAGTGAACGCGATGCGACTAACACGGCCAAGATGCCCCGCAGCCGAGCTTTGGCGGGGTCGCGATGCTCACACCTCAACCTCAGACGCCGACCACTTTCCCTCCTCATCATCCTTCTCGTCCCCAGGCTTAAAAAAAGCCATCTCATATCCCTAATATCCGCCATGCCTTACCCTTTCGTCCTCCCGACCACATCGGCCTTTTCCTTCTCCGCCGCCTTTACCTGCAACTCGCACCCGTCGCTGCCACTCAGCGCCAGCACCTACCGCGGCGTCGTCCGCGACACGCTCAAGAAGCACAAGCGCCTGTCGCCCTCTGCGCAGGCCGCCAACCTCGCCGTCGTCGTCTCGGCCGTGGAAGGCTACCTGCCGTACTTGCTCACCGTCGACGCGGGGCTCGCGGGACAGCCCGTGGGTGAGCAGGCTGTCAGGGTCGCGGCGAAGGATGTGCCGCTCGTCATCGAGTGGCGGCCCACGCTGTCGGGGGAGGTCGTGCCGGGCCGCGAGCGCACGAGGATAAAAATAGGGAACTTAGAGCACGAAGTGTTTTTCACGCTGTCGACGCTGGCGTTTGCGCAGGGGGCGACGGCGCGGGCGTCTCTGCAGCCGCTGTACTCGACGACGGGGGAGGTGCTGAGCACGCAGCAGCGGACGACGGCCATCACCACCGCGACAAAGTACCTTCTGGATGTTGCCTCTATATATGACTACCTCGCTCGGCGCAGCGAGACACCGACATCGGTCACGCCCCAGGGACCACCGCCGTGCGTAGACGTGAGCCCGTCGACTGCCAGGGCACTCTCCTCGCTCGCTCTCGCCGAAGCGACGCTACTCGCCATCCTCAAAGATGATCCGTATCCGGCGGCCGTTGCGCAGGACCGCAACGTCAACGATACAGAATGGATGTACAAGGCACCGGACATCCCGAAAGTACGCGCCCACTTGTTTGCGCGTCTCGCCCTCGCGGCGTCAGAGCACGCAGCCAAGGCGGTCGCACTTTGCCAGAGTGCCGTCGCGACGCCCGGCGTCAATAGCAAGATAAGCGGGCACCTGATTAAATACATGGAGGACCTGCGCCGGACGAGCCGTGCCAAGGCGTGCCGCTTCTTCGGCATCGACGCAGAGCTGGGCGGCGAGACGGCGGACGGCATCGGCTGGGTGCGAGCGGGGCTCCAGGAGCTTGGGGTAGATGTCGCGGAGAAGAGCAAAAAGAGCAGCGGGCTGGGCTTCAGCAAGTTGAAAAAGGAGTTTAAAGAGCGGAGGGAGGATCGAAGAGTGGATGGGGATGGGTCTGCCTGGGGATCTGATGCGGGTAGACTGGAGGAGACGAGGATACTGGAGCTCCTGGACGCGAAATGGAGCAAGGTTAACGATACGGTAAACGAAAATGCTTTAATGACAGTACCGGTGCTGGTTGCTGATACGATGTTTTCTACAGATGAATACCAAAACG
Organism: Lecanicillium sp. G3; assembly: GCA_037575805.1. Classification (NCBI taxonomy): domain Eukaryota; kingdom Fungi; phylum Ascomycota; class Sordariomycetes; order Hypocreales; family Cordycipitaceae; genus Lecanicillium; species Lecanicillium sp. G3. The sequence continues at coordinate 74,055 of JAZHPD010000077.1, read as the reverse complement.
GTGCCGCCGCCCAATACGCTGCTGCCAAAGATGCCATCTGGCCGCGACATCCACACGATAAAGCCCTATTCGCCACCCGTCATTGGCCCAGACGTGCTGGAGGCCATGAGGGCGCCGCCCGAGCGGGAAGACGACGAGGGGGACCTGAGCTCAGACGACAACGAGCCATCCGTGTCAAATACCCCAGGGGCGTTTCCTGGGGCGGGCGACTACTCTGGCGGGCGAGCGACGGGGAGCGGGTACTACTGATTATGGGACGAGCGTGAGGGAAGAATGCAAAGGAATGGAATTTTGTATAAATGAAGGCATCTGTATAATATATAAGTGGCGGCGCAGAGTACAGCATCCGTGTACTGTGGCCAAGAAAAAAAGCAATATCCAGGTAATGAACTTCGTCTACCCAATGGTTCGCATCTTTGTCTCTCATCAATATTTTATCATCTCTTTTTATGGTATTGGGCACCCGGACCCTTTAGGTAGAGTGAGAAGCAGGGTCGACTGCAGGCCTCATGCTGGTTACGAGGGTGGTGGCGGGGGCCCAGGGGGTCTTTGTCGGCTCCGGGGTAACGATGGGATCGGTGGGCGGGACGGGGGTGACGATGCTGGTGGTGGTGGCGCCGGGAGGGCAGGGAGGCTTGGAGAAGGTAGGCCAAGGCTTGCAGTCAGGGATGCAGCTGTGTATATCACGGTCAGTATTGATGTCATCGTGTATATAACCAGCTCTATCCACCAGAGGGAGGTGGTGTGGTGTAATTGAGTCGGAGAGGGAGAGAGGAGACATACCCGCCGTACCACACGCCGCACTCGTTGACCAAGTCGACGCAGACGGTGCGAGTGCTGCAGTTGTCGCCGGCCGGAGAGGTGGTCGAGCTGGAGGGCGCGCTGGTGGTGACGTGGGGGTTGGTCGTGGTCGCCGTGACGCTGCCGCCGCCGCCGGTGGAGGACGGGGGCTTGCAGGCGCCGCCGGTGACGCTGGGGTTTGTGGCGGAAACGACGGCCGCAAAGGCGACGAGGCCTGTGATCTTGGCAATCATGGTGATGGTTATGTTGTATGTGATATGGGTATATGTGATGTTGTGTATGTGGTGATAGTTTGGCGTGGTGTTGTGTGATTTTGTACACGTGAGTTTTTGTGCGAGAAGAAGGACGAGACAGCCAACTACACCGGGAGAGACATAGTCCTTAAGTAAGAAATACGAACAGAGAAAAGGAGGACTGAGCGCCCATGCCGATTGTCTATTTAGAGCTACACATAACTGCCTATTCGACGCCACTCATAGTGGCTGGGCTGCAGACGAGGCGCGGGCGCAGATTCCGGGCTCAGCTTCATCATTTACGAGCTTGGCGAGAGACATACAGACAGACAGTCGGACGTCACCAGCAAGGGATCGAGTGTGTGCGCTGGCAGGCAGGCCAATCAGATGGTACGGTGACATCCCGATGGCAACGAAAGTTATCTTTATTTCTTTAGGAAAAAAAAAATAATGACAGAAAAAGAGAAAAAAATACGGTACGGGACGGGTTGGTTAGACGCAACTCGTCCGCATCTGCCTGGACACTAACTAACTAACTGGATAGTTACCAGTAGACGGCGCAGCGCAGCCCTGCCGTTAGACCAGGTTACAGGCGAAGAGGCGATGCACAGAGACAGAGTGTATTCTTCCTTGTCAAACACGAGGTGCAAAGGAATGTGGTTGGCTGCCCGTCTGGGTTCCTGTAACGAGTGCGCGCGACGGAGACTTATATGTGTGTGCCTTGCCCATACTCTACACTCAACATAGACATGCCGTCGAGCGTTCGGCGAGTTTTCGCTCATCACGGACGCTATTATACGAAACGCAACCAACCAACGAGGCTAGAGTAGCCTATAGTTGGTAACTACAATCCATCTAGCGGGCGCAGCAAATCTATAAATCTGTCCGAGGGGCCGACCGCTCGGTTCGTCGAAGCCAAGCCTAGAGGAAGCAACCCAAAGCCTTTTAAGCCCTGAAGCGATGCCCGGAGATTGCATGCTTTCAGTGTTCTCGCGACTGGCCGGACGCACATACAGAGTATAACAAATGGAAAAAACAAAACAAGTACAAGGATCACTGTGTCAAAGCAACGTGTACATGCCAGTATGGCAACGCTTTGACATTCTAAACAAGGAAAGGGACCGAACGAGGCTTGCTGCGTGTTGTGACATCTAACGCCAAGGGAACAAAGAATACGAGTTTTTTTTTTTTTTCCCTTGCAGGTGACGATTGATTTAGACGTGGCCGATATGGTTGGTCACCGGACTGTTTTCAGGACAGTTATACGAATGGGGCAAGATGTGGCTAATCTAGCACGGCAGCGCCCCCAAAGGGACTATTGATTTTGATGTGTAGATCTGTTGTAAAGGCTTCGGTGAGGCAAGATCCGTATTGGCATGTTCCGTGGCGGCCTCGGCGCGCGGGGAGGTGTGAACTAAACTACTTTGGCGACGGAGCTGAGTGTCGTATAGCGGCAGGGCTTCGGTGGCTTTTTTGGTGGGTTTACGTGGTATTCGGCTGCGTTTTTGGGCCTCGTTCTGCGGATGAGCTGAAAGACGTGTGTCCATTTACGGCGTGCATAATGCATATGGTTGCATATAGTTAATATGGTTGCATATAGTTAGATAAGATGATCATGGTAGGGAAAAGGTGAGGCTACTCTCGGCTTATTGCTTATTCAGGTGGTTATGTCGTGGGTGAACATACCAGAGGTTTTTGTTCCCACCACTTACAACTCTCCTGATGTTTCTCTTCTCTTGAAGATAATCTCGTCCTGCTGACCAAATCTCATCTTCATCAGTTTTGTCTATCTTCTGCACCTTTTGGGCAGGTACCGTTATCGCATTATGTAATCTCTCCCGCTGCAAACCGTTGAAGGCGCGCGCCCAGGCTCGACTCCACCAACAAAAATGGCCCAGGCAAAACTGTCCGTAGTACAGTCGCAGAAAAAAAAAAGAGTGGCAGCACAGGCCAGACAAAGAAATCTGGTTAGATCGCACCAGCACCGCATCATGGGAGAGCACTAAGCATCAATCATCGCGAGATAATCTCCCTTTTCCATTCCCATCAACTCTCTCACGGGCCTCTCTGTACATCCGCTCTTTGCGACAAATATAGACTCAGGAAACATTTATCCTCCTCGGAACAAACGCATCACCACCGCTCGTCAAACAGCAACCGACGTCACTTTTCATATGGCCGCGACGTCTGCAAGGCTCGCCAGTGCGACGCCCTTGTGTACGCCTGTAAATGGTAAACCACGCCTTCCATTACCATTCCAATTCCCGCCCCTATCCTCTTATCTCACACAGACCGCTAACCGTCTCCCAAGCACGTATAACCCGCTCGCGGCTCTCCCGGCCACTCTTCCTCCTCCCCCCCTCCTCCTCGACAACCACATCCTCCGCCTCCGCCTCCCCCTCCGCGATGCGGTCATACTCCTCCGACAAGAAACCGCGCTTCTCCTACCACGTCGCCGCCTCCTTCATCGGCAAGGACCGCCCCTTCGACCCCTCCACTCACGTCTTCCACTTCAACCCCTACAACCGCATACAGCCGCCCCGCCACCGCCGCCGCTCCGCCCGCCCGGACTCGGGCCACGACGCATTCTTCGCCTCCCGCGTGAACGAGCCCGGCGCCGTGGCCTTTGGCGTCGCCGACGGCGTGGGCGGCTGGGTCGACTCGGGCGTCGACCCGGCCGACTTCTCTCATGGCTTCTGCGACTACATGGCGTCCGCGGCGTGGGCCACCACCGAAGACACGTCCAGCGCGTCTTCCGCGCCGGTTTCCGCCCGCGCCCTCATGCAGCACGGATACGACAGCATCTGCGCCGACGAGTCCGTCGTGGCCGGCGGCAGCACCGCCTGCGTGGCCGTCGCGTCCCCCTCGGGCGCCCTCGACGTGGCCAACCTCGGCGACTCCGGCTTCCTGCACCTGCGCCTCGCCGCCGTCCACAGCTACACCGACCCGCAGACGCACGCCTTCAACACCCCCTTCCAGCTATCCGTCGTGCCCCCCTCCGTCGCCGCCCGCATGGCCGCCTTTGGCGGCACCCAGCTCTCCGACCTGCCCCGCGACGCCGACGTCTCGGCCCACCAGCTCCGTCACGGCGACGTCCTCGTGCTGGCCACCGACGGCGTGCTGGACAACCTCTTCAACCAGGACATACTCCGCGTGGCGTCGCGCGTCATGGGCGGGACGGGGGCTTGGTCGATGAACGACGCGGGACACGTGCAGATTGCGGAGGATCTAGACGGAATCGTGAAGAATCCCGTGAATGCAGCGACGATGACGCCCCCGGGGAGCAAAGGCGAGCAGAAGGCTGTCACGCTGCAGAGTCTGCTGGCGACGGAGCTGGTGCTGGCGGCGAAGCGCGCGAGCGTGAATACTTCCCAGGACGGGCCGTTTGCCAAGGAGGTGCAAAAGTACTATCCCCAGGAGAACTGGCATGGCGGCAAGATTGACGACATTTGCGTGGTAACGGTCGTGGTCTGCGAAGAGGGTGGTGTTCGCAGCAAGCTGTGATGTTTTCAAGGGGCTTGATTCCCTTTTCTTCTCTTCACATCTTGTCTATTCATCATCATGGTTTTCGTTTTTGTTTCCCCTTCCATTTTTCAGATATATGGATGTTTTGGTATGGCATCTAGGCGTTTTCACATTTTGGCTTCTTTTTTTTTATTGGTTATTATTATTCTAGACTATTAGACGGTGGGCTTTATACAGAAACGAAAACACCCAAAGAGAGCAAAAAGAAGTAAAAACAACGCAAGTTACTACACGGGGGCTGTATAGCATTCGCCCTGTTTTTGGGCATCTTTTTCTTTGTTCTTATGCAGCGTTTGCAAACTAGGGTAAAGATTATTGCAACATTCAATTCCAAAACGACGAATTCATCAATCTTGTTGCGGATGCTGTGTCTGTCAAGTGAACTTTTGACGTGTTATCTGAGCCAAAGCCAGCAAGTGAGCTTAAAGGATTGAGCGCAAAAAAAATCTAGAGAGGAAGGCAAGCCAATCCGTGATTTACAGGGACCGCATGATGGCGCATTGATCTGTAGGCTTCTGGTCCACTTGTACCTGTACACTTCGATCGGCGGGATCGCAGTGTGTCGTCTACATGATGTCATGGCACCCTTTCGCTCCGGCCGTCAACAACAGCAATTTAGAAAATTAATCGAAGAGCTAAACCTCTGCGAGTTGTACATATACACCAGTCTTTTTTTCTTTTCAAGGCAGGCGCAGGAAGAAATTGCTGAATGTTGGGCCTACCATGGACGTCTACATTGTACGTATTCTCTCTCGTCAACACAATGCAGAGTCAATGCGCTGACACGCAGCACAGGCCGGCGCATTCGCAGCTTTTACGGTAGATATGCTGGTCTACCCGTTCGACACGCTCAAGACGCGGCGGCAGAGCCAGGACTACCTGAAGACGTACGCGCAGGGCGGCAAGAACAATGCCCTCGCTCTGCGGGGGCTATACCAGGGCGTCGGGAGCGTCATCCTCGTTACTCTACCAGCAGGTAAGTCATTATGGCCTACGATAGCATGACATGCTCTCAGAAGAGCTGACTTTCTGCGAAGCTGGCGTCTTCTTCTCCACGTACGAGCTCGCGAAAACGACCATCGCAAAGACGTCCCTCGTCCCGCTACCCATCGTGCATTCAATAGCCTCCGCCACCGCCGAGGCCGCCTCATGCCTCGTCCTCACGCCGGCCGAGCTCGTCAAGCAGCACGCGCAAATGATGCGAAACGGCACGGCGGGCACGAAGGCAACGAGATACACATCGCTCGCCGCGTTTCGAGCGCTCTACGGCGCGGGCGCGGCACGCCGGCTGTTCATGGGATACACGGCGCTGCTCGCGCGCAACCTGCCCCTCACGGCGCTGCAGTTCCCCATGTTCGAGAACATCCGCGCGCGGCTGTGGGCGACGCGGCCGGCCCCGGAGCGCACACAGCGGCGGGGCATCCTCGAGACGGGCCTAATCGCGGGGGTTAGCGCTGCGTCGGCGGGCGCGCTGGCGGCGTTCATCACGACGCCGAGCGACGTGGTCAAGACGCGGATGATGCTGACGACGGGGCAGCGGGGGTCGGAGCAGCAGCCGTGGCGGGTGGCGAAGCGGATATACGGCGAGTCCGGGGTGAGGGGCCTGTTCCGCGGCGGGGGGCTCCGGTCGACGTGGACTGCCCTCGGGAGCGGTCTGTACCTAGGGACGTATGACGCCGCGAAGCTGTGGCTGGGGAGCGGGAAAAAGGCCGGCAAGGATTCAATAGATGTGTGAAACAATAGAGGGAGGAGATCCTGCCTGCGTGTCCATGGCGCAATCGCAGCGGCGCGACAAGATCTTTCCGCTAATAAAGTTAAAAGTTGGTTCGAGCAAAGAAAGACGAGCAAATTCCGCTAACCGGGCTCCTGGAAGACGCATGTCTCAAGCCACTAATCTCATTGGTATCAGTAGTCGTGGCGTAGAAAGTCGGGAACACGGCTTATTTTTATCGGATGTGATGAATATGCAGCACCGTCACATTCAATCGTTAAGACTGACACAGGCCGCAGGACCAGCAGCGTAGTAGGCCTTACCAGTGCCGCTTCTGGGGGGGTACGTCGCATTTTATAACTTGATCAATGCACTGCCATAACTTCAAACAGACGCGATTCATGTGCGAATGTGAATGGCTATCCCAACCAATCTGCGCGCACAGGCGATGAGCACTGCAAACCCCAAGATGGTGTCATCCACGCCGCGCTGCGCTAACAAAGAAAAATAAGCGTAACCGCTCCGCACCGGACGAACCTGACAAGCGGGTGTGGAACTAACTTGCCTTGACGGGCGTCGCATCATTACCTGTACGGAGTGCTGCGGACCACTGCTGGGTGCTCACGACTCTGATCCGCCCATCTCTCAGCCTGTCTTGAGCGACCTAGCTGACGCCATGCGGCCGAGTTTGCACGCTAAACTTTGTTGTGCGTCACTTTATCGAAGCAAGATGCGAGTCCCTGTGCAAAGAGATTCCGACCGCAGGATATTTCTGTAAATGAAGGGAGACTGTTTCGTTCTCCTGATGCTCGTTCTTTTGCCCGGCCGTTTAGATTGGCTTTTGCGTCCAAACTCCCTGAATGTTAATTCCCGTCCTGTTCCTTTCCCTCAACGGCCGTCTTGTTCCTCTCCCTGAGGCCAATGCAAGCCATCCGCAGCGCCTCTCCGCCTTCGGACCCCTTCCCCTCCCCAAGTACCGAAAAGCCACGTCTTTCCTTCTTTCCTCGCTAAAAAGCCAGCCGGCAACCCATGACCGGTCGGTATCGGCACCGCAAACCAGCGGCACTCGGCGGACGTACCGAACCGGTCGCTGGCTCAGGGTCTTTTCCCACCCTCCAAGGCCCAAGGCAATGGCACAGGCCTCCATGGTGGTGGTCCCCGTCTTTTTCCCATTTGCCCGTTTTGTGGCGCTGATCTTGGGGAGAATGGCGAAATCACCCTGCCAGGCTTGCCTCATACCCGTAGCCGCACGCCCCCTTTGCTCTCGTTTCGTGCCGTGTCGTGCTGTCTCGCCCTGCACCGTCAGTCAAGCGAGCCCGTCAACATCATCCGCCCACACCGGTACCCGTCACCCGTCTCGTAACCCTCCGCAGTGGTGCATGGCAGACTGTCGGTGACCTGTGCCCTTTGTGTGCCAAGATGAAGTTTTGCCGTCGATAAAACCAGTCGACTTCTCCGCTTGAGAAGGCTCTCATTTCTTCCTCTTTCCTTCTTCCCCCACAACACCGTAAATACCCTCGTGCCTTTTCCGCACTTGTTGCACCAAAATCTTTTTGCACTTTTTTTGCTCCAGCCACTCGTTCTTTGCCACAGCAGGCACATGTTCGCATCTGCACAACACATTAGCATCGTCTCGTCCAACAACTTTCCTGCCCGCGCAAAATGTCTGCCCAACAGGTAGCAACCCTACTTCCTGCCCAAGTCCCCCAAGTTTCCAAAGACGTAACAAAGGGTAGTCTCGAAGACGTCAAGCCGTGGAGCGAGCCTCGCTTCATCATCCAGTCCCCGTACACTGAGCTTGCCCACCAGCTGGACCTGACGACGCTTGACTACGAGAATGCGCTCCTAGCCAAGGCCCTCAGCATTCTCGACAACACCCGCGACGACTATGCCACGGCGCCGTACGCCGAGTCCTTCAACTGGGCCGACGTCATGGCCCGTCTCAAGGCGCTCGTGAGCATATATGGCCAGTCGTACCGCGATGCCACCTTTTACATTGTCGCCTTCCGGTCGCAGATCAAGCCCAGCACCGACTACAGCCACCTGGGCGATCTCGACAAGGCGGCCCATCTCGAGGCGGTCGAAAGTGGCGGATTCCTCAAGTATGTCGCACGCCTGCGCTGGCGCCTCTCGTGTCAACTGACCCTGTTGGCGGTGTCTCCCGGCTCCCCAGGCCTTTCCCCCTCCCTTTTCCGTGCTCTTCGAGCTAACATGTCGCAGATACTGGTTCGGCTCCCCGGACTCGGAGCTGCGCAACTTGGCCACATGCCTCTGGCGTTCCAAGGAAGATGCGTATGCCGGCGGTCGAGGCCCCGCTCACAAAAAGGCTGCCATGTCCACCCGGTCGCTGTACGCGTACTGGAAGATTGACCAGCACCGTCTCACCATTCGCAACAACGCAGCTGACTGGGAGATTGTTCCTTGGACCGACGAAGAGTAGGTGATACTGCAGTGTCTGTGAGCATTTCCGATTGATTTTTTCTTGGCGAGCACAATATTTTTTATCAGGCTGGGAGTCTTTTCTTGGGTCGCAATGAGTCGGTCGCGACCGCATTATTTCATGACTTCAAACGAGGCTTTTTTTTTGGCAAACAAGAGAAAGCTTTGGGTTGTTGAATTGCGTGCAGAGCGCAAATAAATTCGTCAAAACCCTAGCTATCGCTATAGATGCTTTTTATAATAAAGAATACATTTTTCCAAAGAAAGAGTTAGCAGTCAGACCACTGGTTGTGGGCACAATACCTCGTGCAGTACTGTTGATGAGATAGAATGAAGAAAACACTGGTGATGATGGAGATGAAGAGTGCAGGTCATCGTCCCCGCGTTTGGCCAGCTCGCGGCACCAGAACATAACGCCCCCGCATTCTGCCGCCCTCGACCGCCTTCTACCCACAACCGCCCACAAATCCACAGCGAGAGCGAAAAAGTTCGATATTCCACGCCGCACGCCAGCGAACACGGTCCCCTTTCGCCGCCCTCCATCTTTGCAGCCCAGCGCCCGTATCCTCGCCCTGCATCAACCTCCCCTACGGCCAGAGCACCCGATATACCACCACGACCGACATCATGGCCGATACCACCACCGACGCGCCTGTTCAGGCCGTCCAGGTCGAAGCTCTCGTGAGTTGCCTCAATGCCCCACCTTGCGCGCTCGCCTCGTCCCCCTCACGCCCGCTAACGTGGTGATTTCGTCCTGCAGGTGATTATGAAGATTGCGAAGCACTGCTCGGCCAACTTTCCCAGCATGGCTACCGGCGCCCTCGTCGGCATGGACCAGAACAACGTCCTCGAGGTCACAAACACATTCCCCTACCCCACCGTCGACTCGTCTGCCACCGACGGCCACCAGAACGACGCCTCGCTGCTCGCCGCCGCCGCTCCTCGCCAGAAGTCCAACATTGTCTACCAGAACGAGATGATCCGTCACCTCAAGGAGGTCAACGTTGACGCCAACAATGTCGGCTTCTACACCAGCGCTACCATGGGCAACTTTGTCAACCTCAGCTTCATCGAGAACCTCTACTTTTACCAGAAGGAACAGAACCAGACTGTCGCCCTCGTCTACGACACCAGCAAGAGCTCCCAGGGCAATCTGACCCTGCGCGCGTTCCGTCTGACCAGCACCTTCATGAACGCCTACAAGGAGGGCAAGTTTACGACTGAGAGGTAAGCTGCGCGTCATATCCGACTGATGACGTACCATGTACTGATAAACAATATAGCCTGCAAAAGTCCAAGCTCACCTTCAAGGATATCCTCACCGAGCTCCCCGTCAACGTCCACAACACCCACCTCCTCACTTCGTTCCTCCACCAGATCCCCTCTGGCCCCTCACAAGAAGACCTCGAGAAGCCCACGACGCTGGCCGACCTTGAGCGCGAGCCCGTCAAGGCTCCCCTGTACCCTTCGATCGACAACCTCGACGTCGCCGTGGACCCCTACCTGGAGAAGACCTGCGACCTGCTCCTGGAGAGCATCGAGTCGCACTACACCGACCTCAATAACTTCCAGTTCTACCAGCGCCAGCTCGGCCGCGAGCAGACCAAGATTTCACAGTGGCAGGCCAAGCGCAAGGCGGAGAATGCCCAGCGCACTCTGGCCAAGCAGCCCCTCCTCTCCGAGGACGAGTGGCAAAGGCTGTTCAAGCTGCCCCAGGAGCCTAGCCGCCTGGAGGGTATGCTCAACGCCAAGCAGGTCGAGCAGTACGGAAAGCAGGTGGATGGATTCACGGCTGGCATCACTTCCAAGATGTTTGCTGTCCGCGAGAACCTTTTGCCCCAGTAATTTTTGGGTGCGGATAAAGGTCGAATGAAGAAAAGAAATGAACAAAAGATGGATATAGACATTTACTGGGCTGCACATGCATGTTATGAGAGGCGAGAGGAGGCATATGAAGGAAACATGCTGGACTGTGTTGCATTAGCGGCGTTCCGGAACACGATAATGGAAGTTACAGGCCTATCCTAGAAATAACAAAAAGGATGGCATCGAGTTGACCCATTGACCAACGAGGGGCCGAGTCTGGTGAGGTCGAGGTTGACACGAGCCTTGTCAGTTGGATGAGCCTAGTGACGAGACGTTGATGACTATGATTCCGATAGTGGCAAAGAGCCCCATGTTTATACCGCGGCTCGTAGATGAGCCTCTATTTCTATGAGAAACTATATAAATTCTCTTCCATTGTTGCTTTGTTAGTAGAAGTGTATCGGGTGAGGTCGGCCGAGAGACTTGTGCGTGCGGAGGATGGTGAGGCTGAGAGGCTGCGGTAAAAGACGGCGCTCGGATAACTTTCAAGAGTCTGGTCGAGAAACGGTCTATTCGGATTAATGCTAAATGACATGTACACATTACAGTGACAACCAAAACACTTGATTGAGTATTTATTCAAGCCAAGCCAAACCCCTCGTACTCGGATAGGAACCCTGAGGGGGGAAACCGGAAGGGTGCGACTGGAGGTACCTGGGACCAAGGTAGCCCACGCCGAAGAGTGGACGCAGTCGCAGCCAGTAATGGCCTTCTCCGCTGGAGCCTCTGTCGTCCAGTGAGCTCGCGGGGCTGGCCACGTTGGACGGATTCGTGTAGAATATGCCGCAATTGCCCTTTTGAGGCTGGAAAATAGTGCGATAATTCCGAGGAGGGGGAGCCAATCCGTGTCTGGGGTGATGCTGCGCGTTCGGCCGTGGGCTGAGGAGGGCAGAGGCATGATCGGGGTGTTTGCTGCATCATTTCGGCCGATTCTTTCTTGCTGGCCAAAAAGGTACTTATCTTGCAAGTAGCAGTACTCCGTTCCCCCGCTGCCTTTTCTCGTTGCTTCGGAGGCCGTAGCTCTCGGCGCCTGCCTAACTATTAACCAGGCAGCTGGCCAGACCCTGGCGACGACAAGTACCACATCCATAGTCAAGCCATATAAACGATACTTCCCTGCCCCGCCTCCCCCTCCGTTGGGGCAACGCAAATTTTACCCCTCTATTCTGCAAACTAGCCTGGGTACCTCCGTCTCCCCGCCAAACACCACCTGTTGCCCAGGTACCTCACCGGCTCTTACACCGCCCGCCATTTCTTCAACCACCCAAATCCGCGCTGCCCCTCTTTGCCTGTCCCGCCGCCTTATTACTGCCAGTGCTTGAACTTTTTTCTCCTCCTCTTCCCCTCGATCTTCTCTTCCTCCTCCTTTCTCCTTCATTCTCATCTTTTCATCCTCATTTATCCCTCAATTCACCTTTCCCCTCCCACATACACACAACACACATACACATACATCATGTCTGCCCCCGCCAACAAGTTCAAGGTCGCTGACCTTTCCCTCGCCGCCTTTGGCCGCAAGGAGATCGAGCTCGCCGAGAACGAGATGCCCGGTCTCATGGCCATCCGCGCCAAGTATGCCGCCGACCAGCCCCTCGCCGGTGCCCGCATCGCTGGTTGCCTGCACATGACCATCCAGACTGCCGTCCTCATCGAGACCCTTACTGCCCTCGGCGCTGAGGTCACCTGGACCAGCTGCAACATCTTCAGCACCCAGGACCACGCCGCCGCCGCCATTGCCGCCGCCGGTGTCCCCGTTTTTGCCTGGAAGGGCGAGACCGAGGAGGAGTACAACTGGTGCCTCGAGCAGCAGCTCTCTGCCTTCAAGGACGACAAGAAGCTCAACCTCATCCTCGACGACGGTGGTGACCTGACCTCGCTCGTCCACACCAAGTACCCCGAGCAGCTCAAGGACTGCTACGGTGTCTCGGAGGAGACCACCACCGGTGTCCACCACCTCTACCGCATGCTCAAGGAGGGCAAGCTCCTCGTCCCCGCCATCAACGTCAACGACTCCGTCACCAAGTCCAAGTTTGACAACCTCTACGGCTGCCGTGAGTCCCTCATTGACGGTATCAAGCGCGCTACCGATGTCATGATTGCTGGCAAGGTTGCCGTCGTTGCCGGATTCGGTGATGTCGGTAAGGGTTGCGCCATGGCCCTCCACGGCATGGGTGCCCGCGTCATCGTCACCGAGATTGATCCCATCAACGCCCTCCAGGCCGCCATGGCCGGCTACCAGGTCACCACCATGGAGAAGGCCGCCGCCATCGGTCAGATCTTCGTCACCACCACCGGCTGCCGTGACATTCTCACCGGTGTCCACTTCGAGGCCATGCCCAACGACGCCATTGTCTGCAACATTGGTCACTTCGACATTGAGATTGACGTTGCCTGGCTCAAGAAGAACGCCTCTTCCGTCCAGAACATCAAGCCCCAGGTCGACCGCTTCCTGATGCCCTCTGGCCGCCACATCATCCTCCTGGCTGAGGGTCGTCTCGTCAACCTCGGCTGTGCCACCGGCCACTCTTCCTTCGTCATGTCCTGCTCCTTCACCAACCAGGTCCTTGCCCAGATTGCTCTGTACAAGGCCAAGGATGAGGCCTGGGGCAAGAAGTACATCGAGTTCGCCAAGACTGGTTCCCTCGAGGTCGGCGTCTACGTCCTCCCCAAGATTCTCGACGAGGAGGTCGCCCGTCTCCACCTTGCCCACTGCCAGGTCGAGCTCAGCACTCTCTCCAGCGTGCAGGCCGAGTACCTTGGCCTCCCCGCCGAGGGTCCCTTCAAGAGCGACATCTACCGCTACTAAGCGGAGAGCGCACTGTAATAATAACCGCCCAAGCCAGAGTTTCCTTTCAACCGGGACTGGTCTGACGTGTAACGATTTCTACACCGCATATTGGGGTACACTTGTGTTTTCAACAGCATAATATTGCGAGGCATATGGATTGGGCAAGACAAAAAAAAGTATGGGGGAATTTTTGGTTTCTTTTGTTTACATGATGAGACACCTGATGCCTGATAGGCCGGTCGGTGTCGCTTTTTCAACAAATGGCGTTGCAATTTTTTTTGGTAATGATTCCCCCCGGAACGAGAGATGAAATTATAAATACTCGAGTGTAGTCAGAGACACTCCAGGCCCGTCAACCGTGGCCGATTAGACCGTTAATAAAACGAATCTAAGTATTATCTGCGTGCGCATTAAACTCGAGCTGCGATGGAAAATGCGATGCTGTGACCCTAACTTGATGATTGGACTAGTTATATCAACAAATTTACGTTTCCGTCTATAACAACTGTACATTAGGCGTGACTTTTTACCCTTCGACCATGTCCAGTGATTCTAACTACATGCATATATGCAATTATTCATATATCCTTCTCTAAAATTACTGCATATCCCTCTGCTCCGGCACAATGCTCTTCAGCCGCCCCTCCTCCAGCGCGAGCCGCACATTGTCCAGCGCCCACTCCTCCATCTTGGTCTCCGTCTCGGTCGTCCACGTCCCCATGTGCGGCACCAGCAGGACGCAGTCGTTGGCCATGAGCCCAGCGTGGATTTCTGGCTCGTTTTCAAAGACGTCGAGCCCGACGTTGGAGACGATGCCGGAGGAGAGGGCCTCCACGAGCGCGGCCTCGTCCATGACGGCGCCGCGGGCGGTGTTGACGATGACGATGCCGCGTTTCATTTTGGCGAATTCGGGGGTGGAGATGATGTGTCGGGTTTTGGGCTGCGAGTTTTTGTTTAGCAAACGAGGATGTTTGGGGGGGGGGGGGGGGGGGGGGGGGGGGGGGGGGGGGGGGGGGGGGGGGGGGGGGGGGGGGGGGGGGGGGGGGGGGGGGGGGGGGGGGGGGGGGGGGGGGGGGGGGGGGGGGGGGGGGGGGCGGGACNNNNTCCTTTTGGGTATTTGGGGGGGGGGCTTTTTGTTGGGGGTTTTGGGGGGGGTGTTTTTTTTTTCCAAAAGCGGTTTTTTCCCCCCCCCCCCCCCCCCGCCCCCCCGGTCCAGCCTTTATATGTTGTGGAGGAAGGAAATATGCGTGTGGTAGGTAGGTAGGTAGGTAGGCAGACTTACATTCAGCGGCAGGTTCAAGCTCAGCACGTCGCTCTCGCCAAGCAACTTCTCAAACGAAACGTACTCTGCGCCGTCCTCCTCTTCCGCGCTCAGCCTGTTCCGGTTGTGGTACCGCACCGCCATCCCAAACGCCCGCGCCTTGGCCGCGACGTTGCGCCCGATGCCCCCCATGCCCAGGATGCCGAGCACCTTGCCCCGCGGGTCCCTCCCCAGCGCGGGCAGGTTGCCGACGTCCCCGGAGGGGCCGCTGGCGCCGCGGAACGTGCCGGCGCGGAGCGTCTTCATGGACACGGGCAGGTTGCGGAGGGCGCCGAGGATGAGGAACAGGGCCAGGTCGCCGGTGGCGTCGTCGACGGCGGTGGGGGTGTTGGAGACGCGGACGTTGTGCTTCCTGCACGCTGCGACGTCGATCTGGTCGTACCCCGCGCCTATTTTGTTTGTTATCACAGTACGTAAGTATCAAGATGCCCGGACGCCGCTGGGTTGAGGCGCGAGCTGGGGGTGGGCTGGCCCGGGGTAATGTATATGTACGCACCCTTGTGGCAGACGAAGCGCACGCTGCGGGGCAGGGCCGCGACGAGCTCCTCGTCAAAGTCGCCCGTGATCCGCGCGGAGCCGTACGTCCTAAAAACGGCCTCAACCTTGGAAAACGGCTCCGATTGCAACTCGGCGAGGAACTCGGCCCTGTTGGTGGCCGCGGGGCGTATGACGCCGCCGATGCTGGAGACTGAGGCTAGTGCATCGTGAGCGCTGCGAGAGGGAAGATGGTTAGTTCAATTGTATTAGTCAAAGGGGGGAAGAGGGGGGGGGGAAGAGAGGTGTGTGTGTGACGAACAGGTCAATGTTTCCGAGTTGGAGGAATCTTGGTTTATCGGGGGCGGACATGCTGTGATTTGGTCTTGTGTAGATGTGAGAGGTTTGAATGTTGGTGCTGGGAGCATTGGAGCTTCATGTGGTGGGGCGATGTAGAAGGCGCCCGATGACGGAGAGATTAGTGGCAAGATGGTAGACGGGGTGATTTTGGCAATTGAGAGCTGGTTACGAGGGGAGACGGCATGGTAGTAGAGTAGTTGGTATTCAAATATGTAGTAAAGTGTATATTATTGTGCCCGTGTGGCCGTGTCGGCTCGACAGACGTCATTCATGACAAAAGAAACGCACAAGCTGTGCAAGACTATTCCTTCCGATCTCCTACCCGGAAAGCTACCTCCCAATCCATTAATCCATACCCAATCCAATCTTTCCTCCCCAGTCCCCCTGTACAAGCCCAGCCACCCTTACATGAGCAATCTCCAGGCACCGAGCAGCACCGCCGCGAAACCCGTGCACACGCCCATCAGCCACTGCAGCGTCTGGAACTTGACCTGCTCGAGCTTCTCCCGCAGCGCGGCCACCTCCTGCTCGATCTTGGTCTCCGTCTCGCGGATCTTGAGCTCCTGCGACAGGGCCTCCTCGCGGATGCGGCCCTTCTCCAGGTTGAGGTCGAGCCGGACGCTGGCCTGCGTGCGCGAGACCTCGTCGCGCAGGCGGCTGGACAGCTTGGCGATGTCGTTGGCGAGGCGCTCGTGGGCGCCGCGCGTGGTGTTGGTCTCGGTGCTGTCGGCGGAGAGGAGCTCGGAGCGCAGCTTGGCGAAGTCGACCTTTTGCGTATAGGTGGCCTTGGCGGAGTCTTCGCGGAGGACCATGGTGCGGGTGAGGTTTTGGATGCTGGGCGTGGGGTTAGCTTGTTATATATCCCGTATATAGTCAAAAGTTTCTCTTTCTCTCGGTTGTATACGAGGGGACTGGAAGAGGGGCGGGGGGAACGGACCTCTCTTCAATCACGTCGCTGAGGACCCTCATCATCGCCACAGACTGCACCTCCGTGAAGCCTTCGTCCTTGAGGCGCTTGACAAACTTGAGCGTGTCAAAGTGGTGATCCCGCTGCCTCTGCGGAGTGGCGTGGAAAGCGCGGCGCATGACGGGCCCCGTTGCCGGCGACATCGTCAGCGCAGCTGGCCGCAGCCGGTGGCGCGCCGTGGTCTGGGAGTGAAGCTGTCGCTGCGCGGCGGAGGCGGCGGTGGCCAGGCGGCGCGGGGGCTGCTGCCAGCTGAGGCGCGGAAGGAGGAAGCGCGGCAGCATCTCTGCGGAAGCGGCCGACGCCATGGTTTTAGCGGCCTGTGTGTATGTCGGAAAAATTAAACGCTGGAGAATTGACGGATGTTGTGATGTCTTGGGATTGCGGTCAAAAACGAGTGTTTGAGACGGAGGAGGCAGGTTAATGAGTGGGGTCTTTGGCGGTACATCGGAGAGCATCGGCCCAAGGGTCGCTCCTGTCTGGCTGGCCAATGGGGAGAAGGAGTTACGTACAACGTGGGTTTGCGATGAAGTGTAATGGCAGACATGACGAAGAGGGTATGAAGAAAAAGTAAGGTATTTCGATATTACAAAAGTCATGTTTTCCTTGCTTTCTTATTTTATTTTATTTTATTCGTATTTGTAGACGAATTGAGTCGGTTCCTGGCTGCGGGTTGTTGATGCTGTACAACGTGCCCTGTACATTGATACATCGGTACCTGAAGCTACCCAGGTACGGAGTACACAGTGGCAGGTACCAGGGGCAGGTACCAGCAACAATACAAGCCGAGATAGATGGATAGACGAAAGAAGACAAGTTAATTCGACTGTGGTTATTCGCTGCTTTTTTTCCACAATATTCATACTTGATTACTTGTTCTTTCTATGACTTATGCCCCGAACAAGGTAAACAGCGGCTCTCAGCTATCCTCGCACGTGACGCCACCAAAGCTCGCTCTTCCCCTTTCGGGCTTATCGACAAGCGCGCAAAGAACAAGCTCCAGTGTTCGAGAGAAGCCAGCCAGTCGGACCTCTACGAAATTTCATCCACCGGCGTCATCATCCTGCAAACTTCCCAGCTATCAACACCAACACCTTTCTTCTTTATAATACCCGACACCACACACACACATCAGCCAAAATGGACATGTACGTTTTCTTTGAACCACTGCGAATCGATTCGTCTCACCAAACATTGCGCTGCGCGCGATAAACGATGCGCGCCGCTGCCGACGAACAGGAGAGCAGATAGGAACAAAGGGATCAGGGCAGTAACTAACGATTGTGCAACAAACAACAGGCTATCCGCCACCGAGCAGCGCACCCTGGAGCAGCGCATGCAGAAGCGCCAGGTCAAGGAGTTTATGGGCGTACGTACCACCGACCCGATATATCCCACGCGAAGAGCATCCCCCCCAGCGCTGCCGAATTCCCCCCCCGAGATCCAGCCGGGGAATGGATGGCTACAAACACCACCACTACTCCCCCCGGGCATAGCTAACACGGCAAAAACAAACAGGCTTTCGGCGGCCTCGTCGAGCACTGCTTCACCTCGTGCGTCGACGACTTCACCTCCAAGGCCCTCTCCTCCCGCGAGAACGGCTGCATCAACCGCTGCGTCCTCAAGTGGATGGCCACCCAGCAGCGCGTCAGCGACCGCTTCCAGGAGCACAACGCCGCCCTGTCGCAGCAGATGCAGAAATAAAAAAGACAACAACAACAACCTCCGGTTATCCGCCAAACGGAAAAGAAAATCCAGGACGGATGAATTGCATAATCGAACAAGAGAAGCAAGAAATGTCAACTTGCGCTGCATGATGGCGGAGCGCCCATCTTCGGGCCTGTACGAGAAAAGTCATTGTTTTGGAAACACACAATGGACGGCAAGGCGGGGTGTATCATAGAAAAAAGAAACGGGAAACAATTGGGAGAACGGGCATTCTCGACATGCCACAAGATATACTGTATTACTAAAAAAGACCACCATCCATAGTATCAATGCCGCAGCATCGGATACAATACAACAACCTCTCACATCTACTCAAAGACACAAAATACAACATAACAAAAAGTACTAAAATGCATTTGCTCTGGTAAATAAACCCCCAATTCCTTCAGTCGTACATGTGTCTTTTTTTTATCTCTTTTGTTGCTCTGTGCACTGTCCCAATAAACCAACGCCAGAATCAAAAGTGCCAGTGGTATGCCGCGCTATCGAATTTCTCCCAGGCAGTCTAGACCAATATCCTTTACATAGATACAAAAGACCAAATCATTGCTCCAGTTCCTCGCTCAAGACATCTCGAATAATTTCAAGCTGCGTGACCACCTTGGCCTCGAGCACATTCTCGCTCGCTCCGGCAGCCACCTTCATCGTCCGCCACTCCATCTCCCGCTGGCCCAGCGGCAGGAGCTTTTCCTTGAGCAGTCTGCGGCTCGAGAGCCAATAGTCGACATTCTCCAGCAGCCCGTTCGAGTCCCATTCCACCGGCCCAATGTCGCGGGCGTTAGCCGCGCGCATGGCCGCCAGAACGCGCGTGATGAGCGCCAGCGAGTGGATTTCTGATGTAGCCAGCAGTGTAATGTACTGGTTTGGTGACTTGGCTCCCGTTCTGTTGCCGCCCGGTGCCTCAAAGCGGTCGACACTGGCGTCAAGCAGGTGCGAGAACTGGTTCAGCACGTATGTAATCTCAGGGCCGACCGCTGCACCCAGCGACGTAAGCAGGTTGAGCATCAGCGGCAGCAGACCCTTGACCCAGATGCCGTAGCACCGTTGAGCGATGGGCGCATCGGAGCTGGGGGAAATATTGGATTTGAGCATCACCTTTGTAATCTTGGCCGACAAGATGTTGCTCAGAATACCGTCACAGGCGAGCTGCTCACCCACAAGCGGCAGTGTCGAAAGCTCGAGTAGGAACAGAATAGCCAGCTCGCCGTAGACGGGGTCGCCTTGAATGGCCAATTGATCCGCCCAGGAGTATAGCGATGTGGCGGCATTGACGACATCATGTGTTGCCATGATGTTGAGGACTTGCGTCTGCGACTGGTCAATGGTAGGTAGCGAGAGCGCTGCCTGCATGATAGCTGTGAGCAGACCCAAATCTTCGGGATACACTTCAGCGTCGCCGTCATGGATTAGGCTGACGAGTGCACGGAAGCCACGTCCAACCACGCTATCCAGCAGGCTCAATACGGTCTGAGTAACTGTGACAGTAGATCCGCCCAGGTCCACGGGAGCATCCGACTCCTTGTGGCCGGCAGTGTGATATGCGCGCAGAGTCACGAACAGGGCCTTCAGCAACACTCGGTAGTAGGCAATCGAGCTGCTGGCGAATGGCTCGTCCACGCCGCTCATCGTGCCGACCAACGTGCCGAGAAGCTGGTTCACGTCTTGCACAGGGAGTTCGGATCTGGCCAGGCGCTGCACAAGCACAAGCGCGAGGTTGGCTCGGTCCTGCACCAGCTTCAAAAAAATGCTCTCTGGGCCAGGGACGCTTTGGTTTGCGTGGAGGCACTGCTGAGCGACCTGCAGCATCTGTTTGCAGACGGCCTCGTTTGTGGGTAGACATGTGCTCAATTCGACGAGCAAAAATTCCCAAGAGTGGAACAGAGCAATCTGTGCATCGACCAGCGACAGGTTGGCGTTGGCCAGCTCCATTTCATTCTTGAATCCGTTCGCCTTGCGACCAAGCCAGCCAGGGTCGAATCGCAGCATGGTATCTGCTTGCTCCAAATCGTAGTAGTAGCCCGATCCCAAATGACCCGGCTCCAAGGGTGTTCGCTTGAAGCTGTCGACTGAGCAGCCATAGTACTTGTTGGCAAAGTTCTTGGCAAAGTTGTTGTGCAGCGACTTATTGTAGCCAGCCACCTCAACACCATCACGGAGATAATAATCAAGGTCGTTAACGAGGTTCTTGGCCAGTTCGTCGGCACTTCCAAGATGACGCGAGTGGTAAAGCTGCATAGCAAAGGTCTCCGCAACGTAAGCAGCAATCCTGGCCTCTTGGCAAGCGCGAATGCTATCAGACTTGACAACCAGATGCGAAGGCTTCAAGTCGTGGACATATGAGCGCAGGCCCTCCATATATGATGTGTCCTTCTGCAGTGTAAACACTGTCCAGGGCCAGTAATTTTGTGCCGAGGCCACGAAGTCCAGTATGGCCAGGGCTTCCGTGTTCTGCAAGGTCTTGATATCCTTCAGCTTGGACAACGCGGTAGCAAAAACGGAGTCGTCGGAAATGTCGGTCTTCTTGTCTTTGGCCATGGCCTCTCGCGGTGTTTGGCCAGTGAGAAGGCAGTTAGACATCCACTGTTGGCGGTTCCGCAAAATTGATGAGAAGAATCTCCAAATTGACTCAACGTCTTGTTGTAAGGCGTACGGCTCGCCCAACCCTGAGAGGAGGGTGATGAATGACTTCGAGACTTGCGGTCCGAGGTACCCTAGCAGGGATGGCGGTTCGCTGGAGCCCTTGCCGGCGTTTGATACAAGCGACTGCAGTAGTGAGAGAATAGGTGCTCGGAAAAGGTCTGACACAGCGCATAGTCGCGCGAGTAATGTTGAACTCTTGAAAAGATAGCCTTCAAGCATAGTAGAGGACCTTTCCAAGTAGCTTGCAGCTCGCAGCAACGTCGTGGAGAAGGTGAGCACCGACTCAAGTTCCGAACGGACAAGGTTGGCTTTCGAAGGGTAAAGCGTGGATTCCGGTGTTAAGAGGGCGGAGACGAATGAGTAAAGAAGAGGCTGAAATCGTAGCGTGCCGCTGGACGGCGACAGGAAGCAGTCAACGATGTATGTTGCTGCAGGTTTTAGGCAAGCCGTCAGATTGTCTGACTCGCTTGACTTGCCCATGCTGTAGCTGTGGTGAATAATTTTGTCCAGCAGCGGCACGACAGAGCTGAGGAGTGACACACGACTAATCTCAGCATCGAAGCGCCAAGTTGACGTGTTTTCGAAGATGTCAACAGCAGCATTGGCCATCGCCAAGCTTACTTTAGAGAGCACCTTGTCGGACGTACCCAACCAGGGGTTCGGTTCTTGTTGACGGCTGGGCGCCTTGTTTCCAGCTTGTCGCTGCACGCCAGATGCCATGGCAGTATCAACAACATTGGAGAAGAAAGACAGGGCAGAAGTCAGCAGATCTAAGCGTTCAGAGACCAAATCGAGGCTGCCAGTGAGCTTTGAGAGCTTACCAGCCCGGGATTCGGAACTGAGAAGCTCGCTGCGAGCAAGGTACGACCACACTCTGCTCGGCTGGGCAGGCAGGATGGCATCCAAAAACTTGATGCAGGCTGTGATGACGTTGATAGCCGACTCTTCAGTCATGGCCAGTTCCTCTTGCATGAAATAGTCCATAGTCTCGCAGATGATGGTAATGATGTCCTTTCCACCGCTGATGTGTTGACTGGCTTCTGAGAGAATGTCGTCGTCTCGGCGAACCAGTGCTTCAGAATTACCAGAGTGTCTGAGAGTCTCTACGCGGATCAGCGTAGCGAAGAAATCGACCACTTCGGCGATTTCATCAGGTTGCAGCGATGCGAATTGGCATTGGTAGCCTTCTTTCATAAGATAAATCTCGAGCCGGCGCCCAAGAAGCGAGATAGTCGAGTGTTCGTATTCGACCAGAGCTAGACGTCCGCTATCAGTGATGAATCGACCCTGGGTTCCGACGGGCAAGCGATAAGCATCATCGTCCATTTGCCTCTTCTTCCAGGAAGATGAAAGAGTGATTAGAGGAACTTCTTGCGTCAATGAGATCGAGTTCGTGTTCTCATCTTCGTGGACCAGCTCATAGCCTTGGAAGCCCTTCGGGAGTTTAAGTGTTAAGGTGGGCGTGTTGCGGAGAAGATTCATGACATCTGTATATCTTTGCTCGTCCTCCTCTCCTGTGGCCGTGCACAGCGACTTGCAAAGGCTGATAAAGGGAAGGAATTCATATGGATATCGATCCATGGCCTGCTGGAAATACCACTCCATGAGCAGGTCATCATTGATGAAAGAGGACACAGCATCTCCGGAAGCACGAAGGCTTCCGATAGATGACAGATCCCAGTATCCACGTCCAGGAGAGAGCAAGTTGAACAGGCATGTAAGGCTGTCTGCCTGGTAGCCAATGTAACCATAGCTAATCTTGAGAAGCTCGGAGAAGATTATGCGGATTCGCGAACTCAGGAGGGCGGATGCACAGCCTGGCACTGAAGGGCCCAGGACATCTGCCATGGCTGCCATCGTGTTGAACACTCTGCCGGAGGCAGTAACGCTAGAGGCGAGTTGTTCCACAAACTGCGCATCACGCGGAGTAGTGGCATTCTCCAGAAAGTTGTCAAACTTTGTTGATTCGATGGAGAAAATGCTACCGGCCGAGTTCCGACGGCCGAGAGTTGGTCGTGCAACCTCTCCGGATTCGAATCGCTCCCGGGCATTCTGCTGCAACAGGTTGTCTCGTTTCTCCGTTCGGTTATGGTAAGAAACATTCAAGCGGTGGAGTAGCAGCGCCCATGCGAAAATAGCTGGTGTCGCATTGTCATTGTCCATGCTGGCGGCATTGAGGATGCTCTTGTGGATCTGCTCCAAAACTTCAGAGGACAGGAGATACGAGTCAAACGCGTCGTCAGGCTGGCCAGTGTCCTCATCCTTTTCGTTAAGATACATGAGCGAGCGACGTGGCTTGAGCATAATGACCGAAACGGCCGTTGACAGAGTTTTGAGGGGCATGATGAGCTCGGCGATGCTCTCGTGAATCGGCTGTACAGAGTCGAAGAAGTTGTACATTTCCATCAAGGAGAACCACTGGGTGACCGAACTTGGCGGCGCAAATTCATCGCCTAGGTTGTCCACGAGCTGGAAGATAACAGACAATGCGTGGATAATCTCAGTCAATAGCGTTCGCAGCCACTCAATCTCGGTCTTTTCGTTGGAGAGCAAAGCATCGTCAGTCGTTGCGATGAGGCCAGACTCAATGCGTCCGGTGCAGTCGGTCAAGAGCTTGAAGTACTGCGGGAGAAGAGCTTCGATGTTCTCCTTGCTTGGCCGTCCGCCGAGGTTGAACGATTCAGCAATCTTTTCGTTATCGGGCGCGAAAATCGGGAGTCGTCCGTAGAGCTTTACCGAGTTGACGTAGTCAATCGCCATCATGTAGTATCGGCGTTCGCTAAGCAGTGTCTCGAAGAGGCGTGTACGGCGAGCCTCTGGTTTTTCGAATTCGGCGGAGATCTCGTCGGCATCCAATGCGGCTAATGAGCCCAAGTCTGACAAAAATGCCGCGCTCTGTCCATCTTTGAGGCCGGCTGCCTCGTGTAGGTTTTTAGCATCCTGGGAAGAGAGAAGTCCGACAAGATGGCGCGACGAGCGCGCCTGGTGCTCTGCTACAACAATGCGCAGGGCTGCGACGAGGTTGGTTTTGGCATTTTTGCTCAGCCACTCTGCATCTTCCTTCAACACTTTGATATCGAATTTCTGCGTCGACGCGGAGGTTACGTTGATTGGCGCGGTCTTGGTCTCAAAGTCCTTTTTCGAGGCGTCGTCGGCGGGAGAGAAGGCGGCGATGGGATTTTTCAACAACCCGTGAACATAGTCGTCGGAGAAGAAGCCAGCAAGAGCTTTACTGTGCTGTAGTCGACCGGAGGTATCCGTAAGCGCCGTCGTGACAAGCTTCCATGACCTGTGTTTGAAGCGTTAGCAGAACGATCCTATGGAGGCGCCAGGTATGGCTAGCTGCGAAAGCTTACAGCAGCACCTTCTTCCCCGAGAGACACTCCTCCAGGGAGGGGAAATAGATGCGATCCGACACGGGAGCCATTGCCACTGTCATCAATATGGTGGCAGTGGCAGACAACACATCACCTTTTGTCGAGAATGGATGTTGCTTGTATTGACTGGTTGACGCGCCGCAGTATCGCGAACTCTATGCAAGAGCTCGCAGCTCGGTGGGCCAACTTTTTTCTGGGAGCTGTCCGGCGCTGGCAGCCGAGAATCAGCCGGGTCGCTAGTGCTGGGGGCGACTTCGGGGCTGTCGCCCCGAAGTTACAGGCGACCCATCCGCTAAGCCGCCACTGATTGCCCAGTAAAGCAAGCGCGGAGGGCCCTGTTGAG
Source organism: Lecanicillium sp. G3 (assembly GCA_037575805.1). Lineage (NCBI taxonomy): Eukaryota > Fungi > Ascomycota > Sordariomycetes > Hypocreales > Cordycipitaceae > Lecanicillium > Lecanicillium sp. G3. The sequence continues at coordinate 49,485 of JAZHPD010000077.1, read as the reverse complement.
CATTAGTCATAACCTTGATTTTCGCACTGTGTGGTGTGTGACCGCTGCACGGATACATACGGTGCATGTACGCATCCGATGCACTGTAAGCCTGGCGGTTGGTCTGAAATGTCAACGTTCTCGTTCTCTTGACCTCAACAGGTACACGAAGTCGCGCACCTTTCGTTCAAAGGCATCAGCAGCTGAAGACGCCGTCGCCATGCCGTCTCCTGATATTGTTGATCACTCGCCTCGCGAGGCCAAGCGCTCTCCGCCGATTGCCACGGCATCCAACCTTGTTCTCATTGACAATTATGACTCTTTCACCTGGAACATCTATCAGTACCTGACTCTGGAGGGTGCTACTGTCCATGTTATCCGCAACGACAAGATTACTCTGGACGAACTCATCAAGAAGAACCCTTCTCAGCTCATTATTAGCCCTGGGCCGGGTCATCCAACCACGGATTCTGGTATTAGCAGAGATGCCATCCGCCACTTTGCGGGCAAGATTCCGATCTTCGGCGTCTGCATGGGACTGTGAGACATCACCTAAAAACGACGTTTTAATTATGGTAGAATACTAACTTCATAGGCAATGCATCTTTGACGTGTACGGAGGTGAAGTCAACTCTGCTGGCGAGTGGCTGCACGGCAAGACGTCTCCTCTGACTCACGATGCCAAGGGTGTCTTCAAGGGACTCGAGCAAGAGATCCCCATCACCAGATATCACTCTCTCGCTGGTTCGCCCGTCACCCTTCCCGAGTGCCTTGAGGTTACTTCCTGGGTCGCCAAGCCTGACGGCAGCCGCGGTATTATTCAAGGTGTTCGCCACAAGGAGTACACCATGGAAGCTGTTCAGTTCCACCCGGAGAGTATCCTGACTGAGAACGGCCGCACCATGATCCGCAACTTTCTGCAGATGCAGGGTGGCACTTGGGAGGACAACACCCGCATGCAGGCAACGTCGAACGGTGCCAATGCCGCCGAATCCAAGCCCAAGAGCAACAACATCCTCCAGCGCATCTATGCTAGCCGCCGCGCGGCCGTCGAGGCCCAAAAGGTCATTCCTTCCCAGCGGATGGAGGACCTTCAAGCCGCCTATGACCTCGGCGCCGCTCCGCCCGCCGTTCCTTTCGTCACTCGCCTAAGCCAGACTCCCTTCGATGTTTCTCTCATGGCAGAAATCAAGCGAGGATCTCCGTCCAAGGGCATCTTCAACATTGATGTTCGCGCTCCCGTCCAGGCCCGCAAGTATGCTTTGGCCGGAGCTAGTGTCATCTCTGTCCTCACAGAGCCCGAATGGTTCAAGGGTAGCATTGAAGACCTGAGAGCTGTACGCCAAGTCCTCGACGGCATGCCAAACAGACCTGCCATCCTGCGCAAGGAATTCATTTATGACGAGTACCAGATCCTTGAGGCTAGATTGGCTGGTGCCGATACCGTTCTTCTCATTGTCAAGATGCTGGATACGGAAACGCTGGAGCGTCTATACAAATACTCTCAGTCACTGGGCATGGAGCCTCTCGTTGAGGTTCAAAATGCTGAAGAGATGACTACTGCAGTCAAGCTTGGCTCCAAGGTTATTGGTGTCAACAACCGCAACTTGGAGACATTCGATGTCGACCTGGACACAACAGGCCGTCTTCGCAGCATGGTCCCTGACACAACCATCATCTGCGCCCTGAGCGGCATTAACACATACCAGGACGTCGTCATGTGCAAGAATGACGGTGTCAACGCTGTCCTTGTCGGCGAAGCCATCATGCGCGCACCTGATGCCAGCGTCTTCATCAGCGAGCTTTGCTCCGGCAGGCCCCCGACGCCCAAGAGCGAACAAACACGGCCCCTCCTCGTCAAGATCTGCGGTACAAGAAGCGCAGCAGCTGCCAAGAAGGCCGTCGAGTCCAAGGCTGACTTTGTCGGCATGTGTCTCGTCCCCGGCGCCAAGCGCTGTATCGATGATGCCACCGCCCTCGCCATTTCGGAGGCCGTCCACTCCTACACCGGCACGACCAGCTCGGAGCCGGAGCCCTCAGTCCCCGTCGCCGGTGCTGCCGACTACTTCCAAGGCGCATACAGCAGGCTGCAGACCTCGCGGCCGCGCCTCGTCGGCATCTTCCAGAACCAGCCCCTCAGCGAGGTGCTGGAGAAGCAGAAGCTGTACAACCTGGACCTCGTTCAGCTGCATGGCGACGAGCCCATCGAGTGGGCGAACCTGATCCCCGTCCCCGTCGTCCGCGCCTTCAAGCCGGATCACGTCGGCCTGGGTCTCCGGGGGTTCCACACCGTGCCCCTGCTCGATTCGGGCGCCGGCTCTGGCAAGCTGCTCGACGTGTCCAAGGTGAAAGCTGTCCTCGAGAGAGACCTCAACCTGCGCGTGTTCCTGGCTGGTGGTCTGCACCCTGACAACGTTGCCGAGGCCGTCAAGGCTCTGGGTGATCTGGCCAGCAGAGTTATTGGTGTTGATGTGAGCAGCGGTGTCGAGGAGGATGGAAAGCAGAGTCTCGACAAGATTGAGGCGTTCATCAAGAACGCCAAGAGCATCCGGTAGATGTCGCATAAAAGTTAAATACCCTAAAAAGCATAGATAGTCTTGGATTGAAGCCTACTGCATTGACTCTGTTCTTGTACTCACCTCATTGTGTCTTTTTCAGAAGTGCAAGCTGTAGTTTGCTGTTTGTGTTGTTGATCTCTTGCCTTGCGCTCTGGCTTGTCGCGCCCACTCGTGCTGCCATCTACACCAGTTCATCCACCATCTCTTCGATTTACAGCTGCACTGTTTGGCGCTGTGAATGCAATTTTTCAAACGGATGTTTACTTTTCTGGTTATGTTACATTCATTTCGCATGCTATCCAGTATCTCTAATCGATGCTCTCAGCCTTCCACTCCTTCATAGCATCCAGCGTGTGGACTCTCATCCATTGACGCCCACTCCTCCTCGGTATGCCTGCTCAAATCTTTAAGAACAGGGTCATCGCAACCGCCGGGCCTCCCCCAGCAGATATACCACTCGAAAACCTCAAAAATTGGATCTCACTCCGCAAAGGTCGGTTCTCTGAATCATTCGACCACGAAGTGACACATGTGCTATGCACACCCGAACAGTTTAAAAGCAGAGTTCCCCTGGGTATGAGGCCCCTCCTCTCTCTCTTCCTTTTTAATTCTACAAGAAGCTTACCACAATGTGTCTCGCATTTGCAGTTAAAGAGGTACTTCAGCAGCACAAGCGGGTGCACCTTGTACATTATGACTGGCTGGAGTTCTCCGCGATGGACAACCGGCGCCACCCAGAGCGCGATTACTCGATGCGCAGCATTCTCGCCGAGGAGAACGCAGCAAAGCGCGAAGAAAAAAGGCAGGAGCTAGGTCTACGAGCTGGCGAGAGGGCCGTCAACCCAAGTATGTCTGCCACTGCGTCCAACCTCCTCCCCCCGTTCCGTCTTGATCCACGAGCTGACGGTATCACGTTACAGCACTGTTCCATGTGTACCAGGACCGCGAATTCTTCTCGTACCACATCGTCATAACACGGGAAAACTCTGAGCACGGCGAGGTCGGGCAGAAGTACACTCTGACGGTATGTTGTACAGTCTCTTGATCCCGGTGTGGTACGCTGACGCAGGGGAGTAGCTGTGGGAGTCCAACGCAAAGCCGCACCTGTACTGGTTCACTGCCAAGTTCCTGCAGAGGAGAGGCGCGCAGCCAAAATGGTACCGGCCCAGCCCGTGTTCCGGCAAATGGCGACACGAGATGGGCCTGTTCATGGACTTTTTCCGCCGCAAGACCGACATTGAGTGGCAGGACCGCGTGTTGCTCGAGGGCACCACGTCGTCCTCGGCGTTTCAGTACGCGCCCCCGGTATGTATATAAGATGTCCCAGTCCCCCGCGTGTTTTTCTAATGGGTATACGCAGACCGGAGGTAAGCCGGTGGGAAGGCGGCTTCGCTTCCCATATGACTGGTGTGTCGAGCAAAACTTGGAGCTGCGGGCGAAGTCCCAAGCGGAACAGCAGAGGAAGCAGGTAGAAACGGACGTTGTGGGGAGTTCGGGCTGTGCCGTACACGGCGACGAGGATTCAAATGTCTATGTCCACGATGACGGCCCTGATGATGCACAGGGCAAGAACGGGGAGCGAAAGCGGAAAGCAACCGCAATATCATGACGACAGAGCCAATTCTCTAGATCAATGCCGGAACCGAAGTCGATCCTCTGTCATGACAAGAACTACATTTCGACTTATTTACAGGTTCACACAAAGCAGTAAAAGCGCAAAGCGGTAAAAGCGGACTGCGCCATGTCAAGAGCTACAATACGACTTATCTACAGGTTCACACAAAGCAGTAAAATTGGAATGCGCCATGTCATGAACTGCAATCCGACTTACATATAGATTCACACAAAGCAGTAAAAGCAGAATGCGCCATGGCTCGTAAATCCTATTATCAGGCAATAGCACACACCCAGATAGGGATGGAATAAAGATTAATGCTCGTGGTATCATTTCTTATACATATAAACTCCGTGCTTGCAATATTACATGAGTCCCCTCTTGGCATGCATTTCCGTTGCTCCGTACAGCAGTCCCTTAGAATCTCAGCTTCGGAAAGACAAAGACCAGCAGCACCAAAGCAACCATCAGCCCATACACCCACGCATACAGCAGCATCCGCCCCCACCAGCCCTTTCCCTCGGTCATCTTGCGCAGCGTGCCCATGCGCCCGCGCGCCGCCTCCATGCTCTGCTCTGTCTTGGACATGCCCTCACCCGCGCGGCTCACCGCCTCCTTATCGGCCTCGAGGGTGTTCGAGAACTTGTGTGAGCTTGCTTTGAGCGCACCAGCCATCTTGAGGATCGAGTCCGAGAGTGCGTCCTGCTCCACGCGCTGTTGGTCGAGGATCGCTTCGGCGGTGGCGGTGGACGTCTGTGGCGCGGCGGGCTTGCGGCGATTCGCGAAGAGCACGGCGCGTGCGGAAGAGTGTGATGATGTGGTAGTTGCGGCGGGGGCGGAGGACTCGGCGCCGTGACGGCCGCGCAGGGTCTGGGTAGTTTGCGTCGACGCCGGAGAGGGCTCGACTGGTGCGGGCTCGACTGGTGCGGGCACGGGTGCAGCTGCGGGCGCTGCGGGCGGCGGTGAGGGTAATGGCTCTTGTACTGGAGAGTCAGGCTCTGTTGCTGGCGGTGTATATTGCGGATCGGTGTCGGCTGTGGAAGCCGCGCTCTGGCTTGGGGTTGGTATGAAGTCGCCGAGGAGGTCCTCGCCGTCCGAGCTGTCGTCGTCTTCATCGTCATCTTCCGCCATCTGCAAGGCATTAGTAATCATACTGAATTACATAGCAGCAGATCGTATAAATACCTGGCGCAAGTCCTTTAATCTATCGAACAGGAGCTCCAAGATTTCTCGCTGCTTCGGCAGGAGAGGATCGGCGTTGGAATTAAACGACGTTGCCGCATCTTGTTCCAATTTTGTCAATCTTGCATTCGCATATTCCAGATTCTACAGCGACCGTGGTTAGTAGGCGAGCTTTCATATCGTCACCAGACCACTCACTGATGCCAGCTTCGCTCGCTCAATGTCGCTCCGTCGTAGCTGTCGCTCGCGCTCGGGGGTCGGATGCAGGATCGAGTCCTGCAGGCGACTGAGGATCAGAAACAGCTCTGTAGATGCCGTCTCCGGTGGGAAGCTCCCAGCAGTGAACGGGGATGATACTCGCGCCATGCTGAGCTGTGATGTAGCGTGGAACTTGCGAGGAAGTGAAGTTGGGAGTCGAAGCTAGCTTGCGCTACAGCTGGCCTGTGACGTGTGCCGACTACGACTGACACTAAAGTTTGCCCCGCTGGTGCGGGATGTCGCGAGCTACCCTGCAGAAGCATTTGCACTTTTATCCGGACGGTTGGCAACTGTTTCCCCGGTTAGAGACATCTTTTTCTGTCCTCTGTTTTTTTGACAAACGTCTTTAAATTCCTCCGTAATGTTTGTGGGCATTTCTACGTCAATCTACTCGTAGGCATGAGATGGTATTGTCAACTGGGATGCGTAGAGGGAAACGCTGCGATAGACAACATTGGTTTATACTAGAAACAAACACTGAGCATTGGCATCTGCCAGAACCTCGAATAAGAAATGTCATTATGCTGAAATGATTAGTGTTTATTCAGGACGTAGTTATTCTACGACAGCGTCCAGCTCTTGTCGCTTAGTCGTCTCTCTCCTCCTTGGGCTTCCCATCCTCCTCCCGCAGAGACTCCCTCAAGCGCACTTCTTGTTTTCTCCAGTGGCTTCCCTCCTCGTAGTTGGAGCTGATCTTAAGAGCTCTTCTTAACCGCTCGCTCTCCTTGATCTTGGCGTCGGCCATGGCGTGGACCTGGTGTTCCTTGAACTGGCGTCTCGGGCCGCCCGAAGCCTTGCCCGACTTCATCTCATCGGTGAGCTTTTGCCGGAGCTCGTCGCATTGTTTCTCGATTTCATCTTCGTCAACCCTGCAGGAAAAGCTAGTTAGCCACGCTGCTTCCCCGCGGTTGATGATCCCATCCGAACCCAAGGGCGCAGACTTACTCGTCGTCTTCTAGCTTGTCGCGCAGCTCAAACACCTTGACCTCAATCTCGCGCTTGCGGTCGTGCTCGAGAATTCCCTTATCAGGCTGGCGCTGCTTGTGCGGTAACGAATCGGTGTTCTTGGGATATGGTGCGGCGCGATCGCGTGGTCGCATGTGCGCCAGGTTCTTCTGGACATAGCCGGACGTGCCACTGCCACGCGGCGTGGATAGACCGACGTTCTCTGACATATTTGTATATCCTGAAAGTATAATAATAGCAAAGCGACCCTGCCTTGTTCCTTGTAGCAAAGTCGGCAATTGATACTGCGATGCTCCAAGCAACAGAAATATAGTGGGGTGCCCAGGCTGAACGTCACTAACGGCCAAAATTGTTAGGCGGTGAAGGCGCATCATTCAGTGGTGGCGGCAGAATTTGGAGTCATAGTGGGGGGTGGGCTAAAAGGGTAGAAGGAAAAGCTGTGAGTCAATGTAATTCCATATATAATCCGCGTTATGCGTACAGGACTGCTGTTGTTCTCTTTTTCCGATTTCAGCTCCAGCAACTGGGAATATTTCATTACATAGACGTCAATCGTCAAGGAGTCAGCGCAATGCCACACCTGGGCGCAGAAGCGGCCGAGGGCTCCGAACCAGCTTTTGTCTTTCCTCCCGTCACCAAAGACCATATCCAGAACTGTTCATACGACTCTTGGTTCCCCAAGTACCGCAGCTCTTGTATCAAGTCAAGAATAATTCCCCTACCGGCGGAATTCATTACATATCTCCAAGAAGATGGCATTATCCTCGCCGACGACAGCGATGTACTAGGCGAAGCGCAGGACGGCGAGTGGCAAAGTTCCGGCGCGACGACCACGAGCAATGCGCAGCAGCAGGAAGAGGACGATTCAGATTCAGACGAGGAGACTCAGCTGCCGCCTAACCAGCGCTTCCCCGAGACACACCAAAAGATCAAGGAGACTATCGAAGAGCTCGGCGGATCTGTTGCGCCTAAGCTGAACTGGTCCTCACCAAAGGACGCGAAATGGATATCGGCTCACCAGAACACGCTCAAGTGCACCTCGCCAAACGACATTTACCTCCTTCTCAAATCCTCGTCATTTATTTCTCACGATCTCGTTCACGCCTTTGAGGGCTGCACGTCTCCGGAGCCTACCAAGCCGTTTAAGCCGATTCTTGTACTTCGCCCGTACTTTACGCCTCACGTCGCTTTGGAGTTTAGATGCTTCGTTAAGCATCGCCAGCTTATTGGAATCTCGCAAAGAGATTTGAACCACTATAACTTCCTTCTGGATCTGCGCCCCAATCTATGGCGCAAGATCACCAAGTTCTACAACGAGACACTGCGCCACACATTCCCCGACGCTTGCTTCACCTTTGATGTCTATGTGCCAGACAACTCTCTCGCAGACGATGGACTGGGCAAAGTTAGACTAATGGATATCAATCCCTGGGCAATCCGGACAGATGCGCTGCTCTTTAGCTGGGAGGAGCTGCTACAGCAAGAGGTCCCGCGTCCTCTATATGGCCCGCCTGCTGGCGCAGACGCCGATGATCTCAGCGGAGGAGAGACGACTTCAGACGAATTGGACGAGGAGTCTCTCGAGTATAGCCCCGGCCGTCTACCCGAGCTACGTATCGTGGAAAAGGATGACCCCGGCGCCTACAACTTCAGCACGCCGCAGTACTCGGCGCACAAGCTCCCGAAGGAAGTCGTCGACGCAAGCTTGGCAGGAGAAGGAGGCCTCAGAGAATTCGCACAGCAATGGAAAGATATTACCGAAGGACGTGGAGGGAATATGTGGGAGCAGCCTGGTGCTGGCGGCGCATAAGTCACTTACACCGGAGATGAAAGGCTGCGATACCCTTGCAAGACAGCCAGTATCTAACTTATCTAGTCAATGAACCAACACCAAACAACGTACCATGCCCTGACATGACTTTTCTACCGTATTAGATCACGAAATATTCACGACACGCGTTCCATTCACATGCCCTTCACCTCGCCGCGCTCACTGTTTTCGCCGCGATGCCAACAAACACCTGGCCCGTGCTTTGCCACTCCCATCATCCGCCTGCCAGCTGCCAGCTGCCTGCCTCGACTTACACGCACCAAACACTCGTTCCGGTTTGCCCTGCCTGCGCACAACAGCTGTCTGTCGGTCATACCAGTAAAACGTCAATATTTCGAAAGCTTCATCAGATATGCCATCTCGGCCGCAATCGAGCAAGGTTACAAAGCCCAATGGGAATACTCGTGGGCGCAAGGCGGTTCCCGGCGTGGCTCAACTGGAGTTGAACGAGCATGCTCGTTCTTGCTTGAAAAATGTGAGAACGCACACTATTTTTATTATTCATCTTTACCCCTCACTTTACCAATAACATCCCCTTGCAAGCCATCTCGATCATCGTCATCACCCTCGCTGCCATTGGGAATCGAAACTCAATCATGCTGACCCGATATCATCAGGACAATGGCGAAGCCAACACCCCCAGCCCCCTTCCTATCAACAATGGGCTAGTACTCCCCCGTCCGCAGAGCAGTCCCCTCTCCAGCATCGCCGATGATGTTCACGAAGAGTTCCGACTCGCCCCAGTGGGCAATTACCCACCGCCGACGCCGATGCATCCGTTCCGCACTGCCACGGACGTCGCCTGGGCCCGTTACGGCAGCGCGGTCAAGATGGACAGCGCGCTCTGCAAGAAACTCGCCACGGAGCAGGCAGTTCGGGACCCGATACAGCGTCGCCCGGAGCAGCGGCTCAACATTGAGCGGCGCAGCAACCTCGAGGCCTTCATGTCGCACGTCACGGGCATGCCCGCCGAGGAGCCGTGCAAGAACTGCCGCAAGGGCCACGGCCCCTGGACGCAGTGCATCGTCTACCAGGGCCAGATGTGCGGCAGTTGCACCAATTGCTGGTACAATGCTAGCGGCTCGCGCTGCACATTCCATGGTGAGCGCCAGCAGCCGGTCTTGCAGCAGCCAAAGCAGGAGCCGCAGACGCAGGAAGACGCAGCAATGACTGACGCCGCTGCAGGAAGCGCCGCTGCCAATGTTCCTACCAGCACGTCTTTGAAGACCAACGCAAGCATCACCACTGCATCGCTCTCCACCGAGACATCCAATGAGATGGCGGAGACCAGCTCTCTGCCATACTATACGTCGGGACCCCCCGTCGAGCCAGAGGAACATGACTGGGAGCCCGCGAGCCAAGACAACGAGGGCAGTCAGTTTTCGCAGAGTCAGCAGCACGACTTCCAGACGCACCACGAGCTACAGCCACTCCCCTCCCAGCAGCAGCCACCGGCGTACATGCACCCTTACCAGCCGGCGCCCATGCCGCAGCACGCTGTCGGCATCCCGGGCTTGGGAAACCTGATGTACGGCGGACAAGGCGGGCTCTTCGACATGGGCCACTACGCCGGCGGCGACGGGACGGGCCACCTCATCAGCCAGGCGCTCCGGGACGTGTCGCGGCTGGGGCGCCGCGAACGGTACATGGCGCGCATCGAGGCGGCGGCCGAGGAGCTGGGCCTTCGCATCGCCGACTACCGCGACTACTTGCGCACGCCCGAGGGCGCGGCCGAGTACCAGCAGTACCACGTGCAGATGCGGCAGCAGCACGAAGAGGAGCAGCGGAGGTACCTGCAGCAGCAGCAGCATATACGCGAGGTGGCTGGGCAAACTGCACCGGCTGGGCACTTTTTGCAGCAGGGTCACGCGCACGAGGCGGCGATGGAGGGTTCTGTGGATGAAAGCATGTCGTGATATTTCTCATTTTGATTTTTCATTGCTTTTTTGACATTTGCTTGCTGCTTTAACTTCTGTTCTTCAGGTATGATGTCTTCTTTTTCTACTCGTACCATTTCGGAAATGTGGCACTATTTTCTTTTGCTATACGCCCCGGAAAATGAGTGGCTTCTATCTGATTTTGTCATCTTTGGCGTTTATGAAAAAAAAATAAAAAATAAAAATAATGAAAAGGCTGGACAGGAACGGAAAAAGGGAAAAAGGGAAATGGAAACGGAACTTGGTTCCTTGCTACGCAATAACAATGGCAGCAACTACAGGGGGGCAAGATATGTGTATATAGATGTACAAAACACGTCAGAGACGTAGTACCATTCAATCGTCTTGAACTTTAAAACCCTCTTGCATTGATACTTTACGGGTGGTGCATAGTCGAGGCGAGCATCGTACGTTGCTGTGCTGTTTCTTCGCTCGTGCCTCGGCGGCTTGCGTCGTCAACCTTATTCTCCATACTATCCGATGCAGACATTTACGATTCAGAAGATTCATCCACATACAGGAGACACACAGAATATGCAGTCACATAATCGGCGAGGAAGAGAGATAGAAAGCATGCAAGAGAAGAAAAGGTGTTACATAATTAAAACAAGCAGGTAAAATGCAACTCTGCGCTATTCTCGGCCCCCTCTGCTTCTCGCTCCACCTCAACTCTTGCTCTGTCTATATCGTTTCGTTGTCTCGCCAAGATGCCACACAGGTTTGCTTCTTTCCATTTTTTTTTATTCTTCTTCTTTTTTCCATCTGTATTCTTTCTTATGTGTATGTAGCATGTTTTTCGAAAACCTCCTACATTACTACCCTCCTGACATCCAAGCACCGAATAAGCCACAAGTCGCAGATGAAACCCTCCCGTGGACAAAAATCAGCAAGACATGAAGCAAAGTGTTCAAGAAAAAAAAAGGGTTCTTCCTCATCATTTGTTGGTTAATAGTTTACATACAGGGGCTTGACCTAGCAGAGGAAAAGAAAGAGAGGAAAAAAGAGGCAACCAACATATAAAGCAAAAGAACCGCGGCAACACAACAACACAAACAACAGCTGGTAGTAAAAAAGAAAAAGAAAAAGGAAACGAGAGGAACAACGAGAACACTTGATAATTAGAAAAAAAAATGAACAAATATCCACTCCGTTTTTCCCCGTTCAAATGCTGGTTGGATTTGGTTTTGGCACAGCTTTCCTCGTGAAAGCCAAGTTTTTGAGAATAAGCATCGGGGCGACCAAAAAAAAAGCTCTTGTCATTCTTCTTGCCCCCGATCCCCCGATCCCGCTGGTCGAGAAAGCCGCTTCGTCTTGTTTCCCTTTCCCGTCTGTCGAATAAAAGCGAAACCGGTCGCTCTGGTGAGGAATTATGGATTCACAGAATGGTTTTGGAGTTGAACGAGAAAGGGGTAGCGGATGCTACAGGCGCGGGTCGTAGGCACAATGACGGTTGGTGTACAAATTCGTAAGCCGCCTCCCCTTGGTCCGTATAGTTTCGTAATCGACTTTGAGGGTATTCATGGTTGCTAAAAAAAGAGAAAAGACAAATAAAATAAAATAAAACAAAAATTGAAACCAGGATGCAGTTTAAATCAGACCACACAAACGCAGGTTCTCCTGGATGATGATGTCTATGGAGAGTTAGTGGGATGAGTGTGATTGAGTCGAATTAGTTGAGGTTATTCTTACCGTTGACAGCGGCCATGACGAAGCGGATTTGGGTCGTGTCGGTGGCGCAGGTAAAGTGTGTGTAGATTTGCTTGTTCTCGTGCTGGTTGAGGCTGACGAAGCGGTTGAGGATGTAGTCGCAGGCGGCGGCGTAGTCGTCACCACCCTCGTAGTCGGGGAAGTAGTTCTTCATGGGGCTGACGGGCAGCTTCTCCTTGAAGCGATCAATCTTGTTGAGGAAGAGGATGATGGAGGTCTTGGTGAACCACCGCGAGTTGCAGATGGAGTCGAAGAGGGTGAGGGCCTCCTGCATACGGTTGACGGTCTCGTCTTCGAAGAGCAGCTGGTCGTACTCGGAGATGGCGACGAGGAAGAGGATGGTGGTGACATTCTCGAAGCAGTGAATCCACTTCTTACGCTCAGAACGCTGGCCACCGACGTCGAACATGCGGTAGGTGAGGTCGCCGATGATGAAGGTGGTCTCGGTGATACCAGTAGTCTTGACACGCGATCGGAGGACGTCCTGGTCGTTGGGCATGTAGTCAGGAGCGGCAATGCGAGTAATGTTGTCAAAGTAGCTGAGGCGGATGGTTAGCTTGGGCAGGCGAGCAATTGGGGGCGTGCGCGGGCGTGGCGTGGCGGGAAAACTTACTATCTGGCAGAGTCGTTGAGCTGGTACTCGCGCGAGCGCTTGAAGCACTCTTGAACGCCGCGGTCCTTCCAGAGGCCCTCGATGGCACCGCCGACCTCGGGAGGCAGGACCTCGCCCTCGATCTGGGCGGGCTGGATGAAGATGGTCTGGACGTGGTACTCCATGCGCTGGTCCTCGAGGGGGAGCTCGAGGGACTCCATGGCCTCGAGGATTACGCGCATGGACTGGACGGTGTTGGAGAAGATGATTTCCTTGAAGGATTCGCGTTCGTCGCGGGAGTAGCCACCTTCGTGGATGAGCTTCATCTGCTTGAGAATGGTCGACTTGCCAGATTCACCAGCACCTGTTGCGATGGTTGGTAAGCAATGGAAAACGGTCGGTCGCAGCAACAAAGGTCCTTGGCAGCGCGGGTGCGGCCATGTCGACGGCGCAGGTGCGGGCGACCAAGTGCCACGACAAGAATGAAAATCGTGGTAACGGCTTACCGAGGAGCAGCATCTTGATTTCGTTGCGCTGCATCATCCTGTCGCGACGGAGCTGGTTCTCAATCTCCTCGTTGCGGGCCCTGCCCTCCTTCTCCTCTGCGCTCATTCCGCAACCCATCTTGTCGGTATTGAAGCGGTATGGGTGAACGGGACGGCTGGGTTAAAAAAAAAAAAAAGAAGCGAAAAGAGGGGGAAAATCGTCCCTGACGGCGAAAAATGTATACGGAGGCGATGCTGATCGTAATCGGCCTGGTCGTCGATGAGATGCTGCGTCTGGGCGAGAGGGGTCAGCAAAATAGGGGAAAGAGGCTTGGTGCGAGGCAATGCGGCGAGAAAAGCGCAGCACGGGCGTAGCGAGTAGCGAGGAGGGCGTGCGGCAGCGAATGAGGGAGGAGGAAGAGGTGCGTCTGAGATTGCAAATGCAACTCTATCGCGGGCGGGAAGCAGGGAACTGCGGCTATGAGAGGAGGAGGATGGGGAGGGAGATGGCGCAAAGCGAGGTTGGTGATGAAGCTGGTGCTGGCTCTCTCTCTTTGCGGCCCCTGTGGCTGGCGCTGGCAGTGGCGGTAGCGCAGGCTGGCTGGCGGGCGAGGCTGGAGGAAGACTGGGGAAGCTGAGGGATGATCAAAGGAGGACTAACCAACAGGATGAATTGCGCCGACCGAGAAGAATCAAACAAGAAAGCCAATTGAGGGCGACGAGAGAAGAAAAAGGGACCGCAGGCGATGGTGGATGGGGGGGGAAGCAATCGACAGAGGGAGGAAGGAAGAGAAGGAAAAGAGAGCAAAACGGCGTGGTGATGCTGGGCTGTGGGCTAGGCCGGGGAGAGACAGACAGGCCAGGCCAGGCCAGGACAGGCCAGGACAGGCTGCATGCAGAAGGCGTGTACTCCGTACGGAGTACTCTGTACCTTGTTCGTGGTGGGAGGTACCTCAGGTACTCCGTATAGTGTGGCAGGTACCAAGTATGGAGTACTCTTGTGCTCTGTGCTGGGTGAGCGAGTTACCTGGCCCGCCTGAGGAAATGAGTTTGGGGGTGAGCGGACTGGTAAAAAAAAAAGATGGGGAGGGGGGAACCTCACAGGGGGAGGGGGGGGTCGAACCGGCAGACAGCAGACAGAGAGCTGGAGTGGGCGAGCGGGCGCTAAGGCAAGCCCAGCTTGGAGTACGGAGTAATGGTACCTCGTCTGTTGGTGTGGCTGCCGCACAGTGCTCAGGTACCTTGGTAGTCTATGTACCTGCATCCCTTTATAGCACACCCAAGACGAACCAGTACGAGCCTGTACAGTACAGTCTTTGTCGGACCCAATTCGCACTGTTCTTGGGTCATTCCCAGGCACCAGCCAGCATGCAGCAACCCAGTCTGCCACTCCCGAAAGTCCCTTGCTGAGTTCCTGCAGGGGAGCAGATCATTGCCTCGGATTCCCCCCAAAACTCGCTCAAACTCACCCAAATTCCCCCCCTTGGCTCGCTGGTGACTTGCACACATTCGCTGTGGCGTCTAATATCGCAAGTGTCCACAAACTCAGGTACCAAGTACACAGTGTCCGCGGCGTGCGGGAATCCACCCACCCATCATCCACTCACCACTCACTACGGAGTACTCACCACTCATCACTCACAAAAAAAGGTACCACTGTACGGAGAAAAAATTGGTACCGGGGCCAGCCCGCTACCCGCAGTCAACCTGAGACGACCAGCTCCAGTCACTCCAGCAAGTCAGCAAGCCAGCAAGCCAGCACCCACCACAGGAGAAAAAAAGGTCCCTCCCACCATCGTCACCACCACGACCAATCTAATAACACGATGCACGGTGCCCTTGACTCTCCATTCGTGGGCTGCCTGACGATACAGTTTCCGTTGCATTGCTTGCAGGGAAAGGGCAGACAAGACAAGAAAAAAAGGTTAAGCTTTTTTTGAACCCCCAATTTTACCGGTGTACCTATCCTCAACACCACGCTGCTGGCTGTTCATCCGTGCGTTTGCCTTTCGTCCTCTGCCTTGCACGGCGTTCCCGCGACGCAGCATGCAGTACGCAGTAAACACCAAGTATCATTCATCCGTCCTCTGCACCTCTGTCATTTCCTGCAGCAATCCGCGCACCCTCTTTGTTGGGAGTTGAAATATAAACAGAGGCAGCCAGCCCGCGCGACAGCTTTCCATACACGGCACACCGCTCGCTGCTCAATCTACCGCAAGACCACACAGATACTGACCTTCATTCCAGCCATCCGAGTATTTTTTTTTTTTTTTTTTTTTTTTCGTTCCGGAGCACGGCTCGACAGCTGGCCTTTCTACGGACATTTGGCACACGCACACTGCACAGGGCACGCACACTCATCTCAACTGCGCAGCACGCTTAACAACGCCGCTCAACGCCGCTCAATACTGCACAGTGTCCGAACATCATCTCATGGCGAAAAGCTTCCCCGTCGTCATCCACATCACACCCTAAAAGAGGCCCGTGGTGGAGACGACTGTCCCCGTTGTCAGGTCGCATCGTTCCTGGCATCCTCCTCCTCCTAGACCCAAGCATCCATTGTGCACAACCAGTACGGATGCGGCCTACAAGTACTGTACGGAGTACCACCAGACTACCGAGTACCCAGTGCCAGTAGCTCCGACCCCTGGCTTGCCTGGTTTGGCGTCAACTCGGGCTTGGGCGGGCTTGGGCGGGCTTGGGCGGGCTAGGGGCCCTTGGCCACTGGGCTTGGGCCATTCGCTAGTGCCAGTGCTTTGGGACAATGCCCTCTCTCCAGTTGCGGGACCAGTGCCCCAGCCCTTCAGCGCTCTACTTGTAACTACTGAGTAGCTGCACTCTGGGAAACGCTATCCAAACATGGAAATCTCTGCTCTCGCCTTTCGCCTCACCCCGGTCGACTCTGCTGGCACCGAGGCAGAAGCCAGTCTCCTGCCACCCATCTCCCCATCTCCCAGCCCAAGCCAACGGCACTATGCCACATAATGGCCGAATTCTCTTGCCCCGATACAGAGGGCCAGATCCCGTCTTCCACGCGACGTATGACAGTGCTCAGACTGGATATCGATCGCCAAGCTAGAAAAGCCACCGACGGTCAAGGAGAGAAACGTCAACATCTTACTTGCATTGCCAGCCACTTCCGACGCGGAGCACATGCCTCGCCGCCTCCTTAACTATACGGAGTCTCAACTTCAGCAACTAATTGTCGGCGTATCCAACAGTCCGACGCCACTGTACCAATTCTAATCCTCGCTCATTCCCTGTCCCCTCCGACGGCTCTGACACCTTATACCTTATTCTCCAGTATTTCGGCACTGTGACGGCCTGGAGACCAGATCTGCCTCGCCGCAGGGCCCTGGTCCGCCGTCCAGTCCAAGCGACACCCCGGACGAGGGGACGACACTCGATACCATGTACCAGTAGCACGCGTGCCTGACAAGACCTGCCTCAGCCCTTATAATATCTGCCCCATCTCCGTACAAGTACACCCGGCATTCCGCGCTCAAAGACGTGCAGTCCGTGGCGATTTTGCTTGCTAATTAGGTCTCAGCTTGACACCCTGGTCTGAAATTGGCAACAAGATCTACACGGTGTGGTGGAAAACGACTGCCCAGGTGGTTATTTTGGGATAAACTTCATCCCTTGCATTATAGCGGTTCTCTCCCCTGATATATCCGTCTTTGGCCCTGGCGCCGATGAAAGAATTTGTAACAGCACGGCACGCCCAGCTTGGCGTTGCCTGCCGTCCGTGTTTGGCGTCCGCACCAAGTCGCGCGAGACTGGTGAGCAGGCTGAATTTCCCGTTTGCGCCAGCTTTTTGGTTCATGCAGCATCCCTGAATCTTAATATACATCGGCCTGCCATACCGACCGCGGATCTTTTTCCTTCCAGCAATCTTCTGTGGGGCAGGCCTGCAGTGTAAGACGAAACAGGCCGGCTTTGGTGTCACGCCCGCAAAACTGCGACGAACCTTTTACTTGACAATTGGCCCCCGTCTTGACCGGTCAGAGAAGCCACGGGGCATCGAATGCGCTCTGAATCAGCGCAACACAAGGACGAGATTTCCTGCATGCTCAACGACCCGGCTGCATCCCGTTCCACCGCGTCCGACGCAGGTCATTGTAGCGAGATTACTTGGTGGCGCGCTAATAAATTGTCGACCCAGCGCCAACGGCGAAGCTAGACTCCGATTAGGCTGTTGACCACGAATTCTCTGCATGTCTCCTGTCTGAGAAGAACGAGCTTGTGGGCTGCAGCCTGTGGAGAGAAGATGAACTATCAGAGACAGCCCCTGACTGTCTGCATATAGCACGAGGAGCGCGTTGCATTACGGGCATTCGCTGCTAGCGGCCCAGTCAGCCAGCCCAAGATCCATGCCAGCGAGTGAGGATCCTGCGACCTGCGGCGAGGCAATCCCTTTCATGCACGCTTTTTATTTTGGGGCCAGCAAGAATGGATCAATGGAACGATGGAGCACTCAGGGAATCAAGGGGGCCCCTTGGTGCTCTTCTAGAATACGCGTCGAAGGACTTTGCAGGGTCAAGGCGCACACACTTGTGTTTTGCTTTTGCTGTTGGTTGACCTGACTGGTCAGATGACCGAGTTTATCCTTTGAACACATCGCCTCAATGGACGAGGCTGACGATGGCTGTCATTGGGGAGCATGGACGGACGTGCAAGAACAAGCCTGCAGAGCGCATGGGAGCGCATGAGAATGACAGAACTTGCCAAAGTGGTCTGTCGCTGTGCAGGCCCAGCCACTGGCGTCTTGGTACCCAGTACTGTGTCGGCCATTTTTCTGTGCGCCTGCGCGAGCGCACCGTGCGCCTTGACTGGCGGGAGCAGCCCTTGCACTGAGAGCCTGTCGTACCACTGTCGCAATTGCAAGCGGAATGGGCCCTCCCTGCGTCTCCCTAGCAGACTTTTTGCTGCTCGCTGCCAAACCGTTTTTTCCAGCGGGCCAGAATGAGTGGTTACATTTACGCAGGCAACAGGCAAGCTGGCTCGGATGCTACATCAAGCAGGGCCAGGGCCAACCAGGTATGCGCTGGGTCTACCTCTGCTCAGCTGCCGCCCCATGCCGGACGAACATGCTGGAGACGTGATTTGCGCTTACAAGCCCAGGCCTTGTTCAATAATACAACGCCCGCCCCCTCCACCACCTGTTCGGTTCATTTCGAGGCCATGTGCCGGCTGGCGGCGTCGACCTACAGGTGTACCGCGGTCCCGTAGGGCGACTAGGGTCTTGAGATTCATCTGGATGAAAAACACGAGGCAGAAGAGATTGAACAGGAGGTGAGTTTTGAAGCGCATTGTGCATTTTTCTTTCAAAGCAAACTCTGCAGAGGCAATGTATATCTGGTATACCTCGTGCGCGCTCAACTGCCATTCTTTTCTTGTTCCCCCCTGGCCAAATGCAGCTAGTGATTCGTGGCTTCATGGCAACGAGCGAGCCGGCGCCCACGGCCACTTTCTAATCTTGCACGAATTTTTTTTCTTTTCTTTTCTTTTTCTTTGTTAAAGTACGGGTGAGTTTTGTTTGATGGGCATGTCTGGTACCCCGTTTGGACGTTCTGCCGGCCGCGAGCGCCGCCGCGCGGCCGCCGCCCCGACGCCATGACTTTGGGGAACACCGAGTGCCAGCTGCGATTGAGACTAGGAACAAACTAGCTGTGTCAGTGTCAGTTGACACATGTAGCCCAAAATACGTATAGCGGTGCTCGATCTGAGCCGGTTTAGAGTTGCCAGTGTGTGTAGCCGGTGTTTCGTTGGTGATGGGCTCATCAGTGCTGCTGTAGACAAAGGCGGTATACCTGAAAAGAAAAGAAAAGTTGCTTTTGTACTTGTAAATTATAAGGTAAATATGAGGTATAGGAATGCCAGAGGTATCAAAAGATGTGCAGAAAAAGAAAACAGATAGTCTGTATATGGTATAAAGCGCGTTCAGCAAGGAACAAAGAGCGAAGGGTGAGCACCCTTGAACAGGCACCCGAAGCACAGCACCGACGAATTCCCGCAGCACTTGGACGTCAAGAGCTCGTCTCTCCTCCTCACGCCCACGGCGACAGTCTCCCTCCTGCTCTTCCCCGCGCTGCCGCCGCTGCCAACACCGCCGTCATCGCCGGCGGTGCTGCGCCCACCGCACTCGTTTATCGCGGCGACGGCTTCCAGGGTCGCTGTAAAGGCCCGGTCGAGGGACAGTCGTTTAAGCTGTGCGCTGGACACTGAGAGAGATAGGCGAGAGGACGATAGGCGGGACTGCGTCCTTGCGAGGGCGAGGGAGAGCGAGGAGCGCTTCTTGAGGATCGGCGTCACGTAGTCGGTGTCATGCTCCTCGTCTATGGATGGCGTTTGCGATAAGGACGTGGATGAGGAGAGAGATGGGGAGGAAGACGGAGAGGGTGTGGTTGGCGAGGAGGGCACGCTGGCAAAGTATCGCCCGTTGCTGTCGAGTTCGCGGAGGGCAATGTAGCGTGGGTGCGAGGAGAAGAGGCGACGGCGCATAGTTGCGGTTATGTGTGTATGGTATGAATTTGTATGTAGGGATATGCGGTGTGTGTATGATAGTACGTGTTTGCGTGTCTGTAGGTGGCGTGTTGTTCAATTGGAGGTTATATGTCGTGGAACAGCAACACTGGCGGTGGATATTAATTCGCTTCGCTTGGGGAGAGATGGATGCAGAGAACGACGGAGAAGGGAACAACAGGTATTGTTATAAGTCGGTCGAAGCAAGCGTGTTGTATATCGAAAAAGGAGGAGGAGCTTTGGACGAGTTTCAGTCCGCGGATCGTGTGTGTCGATCAATCGTGTAGATCTGCACCGAATAGATTGGAGGGTTGTCACTTGCTCTCGGCAGTTCCCTAGCAACCGTTCTCTAGCATTCTTCTACAACATGAGAAGTGAAAGCAGAGGACATGGTATTTAATATTTTAATGCAGGTTCATAAATAGCAACAGCAGGCGATGCATTCCTCCCCGTGGCGTAGATGTGCTCAGGCACGGGGGGCTAGCCGAGCAGGCAAAGTGACAGCTTTCACGCGGAGATGGGGGTGCGGGGAGGAGAGAAAGAGAGTCCAAGCCCAGTAGCGGCATAATAGGCACAGGCGCAGAGCTAGTGTGAGAGGAGAGGATTCACGAATGGTGAGTAGGGTACGCGACGGTGAGTATAGGGTGTGGTGTGGTTGTGTGAAACGACGCCAGGCCGTTGCGCACTGACGTGTCTGTGTGAGAATCACTTTTTGACAAACCTAGGGGAAGGGTAGTAGTGGGTTGCTCAGCTGTGCCATGGAGAGATGGTCGTTGAGATGTGATGAGGGGGGGAAAGGGGGAGAAGAGGTCTATGCGATTGAGGCTTTGAGGCGTTGTCTATTTTGGGACATCATCTGCGCGAGTACCCAACTAGGGAGTGACGGGCGACAGAGTTTATATGTCGGAAACTTGTCAAAGTATGAGCTTGCCATTCAAGGGTCTTCCTACATTTTGATTTTTGACGGTTCAATTGATGCATACGTACGGTAGTATAGATTACTTCAAGTCTTGCTTCCTTTATTTTGCCAATTGATCGATTTGGGGGACAGATGATCTGCAGCCCATCGGCCCGCCTAGCCCCCCTCTGGCCTGAGTGGCTGGGACGGAGGCCGGCACCTGAATATCCCCGCAAGTCGCCGAACACGGAAATCCCACAGGGTCTTTTCTTTTTTATTTTTCCCTCTCTAGCAATTGCGACGGCACCACATCTTCCCGCATCTTTGCTCGATTTGCTTGGTAATTTGATGACAGTGGAAGCATTTGAATAGTTGCCATCATGTCTATCCCGTTGACTAGACTCGGCGGTCGCGGTAGGTCCTACGGCACTGGCGGAGAACGAGAGACGAGAGAGTGGGAGAGGACAGCGCAAGCTAACTGGGACACGCAGCCTTCAACACGAGCGACGATGACGACGGCACGGAGCGCGAGTACGACCGCCTGCGCGATATGGCGCGCAGCGAGGCGGAAAAGCGCAACGCGTGCTTCGACAAGGTGCGCCCATACCCCGTCCCCATCGCGAACGGCAAAACAGAATGCGGAATAATACCACCCTCCCCTCCCGCCCCCCAACAAGCAAGCAAACAAACGGAACGAGAACGAACAGCTGGCTGACAGGGCAGTAACGACACAGTCCCGCAGGGCCTACGAGTCCGGCGACGGCGCCGGCGCCAAGGAGCTCTCCAACCAGGGCAAGGCCCACGCGCAGAGGATGGACGACTACAACCGCCAGGCGTCCGACTACATCTTCCGCGCCAACAACGCGCCCGGCCGCGTCGAGGCCGACCAGATCGACCTCCACGGGCAGTTCGTCGACGAGGCGGAGCGCATCCTCGAGCAGCGCATCCGCGCGGACCGCGCGAGCGGGCAGACCCATCTCCACGCCATCGTCGGCAAGGGGAACCACTCGGCGGGCCACGTGCAGAAGATCAAGCCCAAGGTCGAGGAGCTGTGCCGCGAGATGGGGCTCCGGTACAGGACCGAGGAGAACGCCGGGCGCATCTACATCAACCTCCAGGGCGGGGAGCCGCTGCCGCCGGGCGCGGGCCACGGGAAGCCGCCGGGGCAGCACTATGGCGGTGGGCAGCAGCAGCACCAGGGACAGGGACAGAACCAGGGCGGCAACCAGCAGGACGAGATCGAGGCCATGGTGGAAAAGGTTCTGCCCAAGCTTTTGCGCAAACTGGAGAAGGCGTGCTGTACGGTCATGTAAAGATGCTCGCTGTGCTGGTTTGGTTGCCGGGTTTGGGATGTTTTGTTTTCACGGCTTTTTGTTTTTCGAATGGCTTGATTTGATTTCTTTTTTTGGATACCGATAGACGCAAGAGGTGCAAGAGATGGATCTGCAGTGCACATACCTGAATATATTGCCTTATACTGGTATGCGTGTCTGTGGTGATAACGTCGCTCGGCTGACAACACGGCCAATTGAGTAGTTGCTATGGGTATTAAAAAAAGTCCGTAGCTAAACAGACGGGATTTACGTCTCACCTAACCCCAATTTACGGCGTGCAGCATCCCCCTCCGATGTTCCCAGAATCTTGGGAATACCTCCATAAACTTGCCCAAGGCCTACGCGCTGTAAACAAAGCGAAGTTCTACGGTAGCGTATTGCCAAAAGTTCTCGAGGATCACCGCTCTGTATTCACTCACGGAGCCTTGCAGCAAAAGAACGTCATTATAAAGGACGAAAATACGTTATTTATGCCTGATTGGGTGTCTGCGGGCTGGTATCCCGAATCTGGGGATAAATTCACTGGCGGTATTTGCGTGCTTCCCTGTGACCACGGATTGGCATGCGTACATGGACGAATTTCTGGACGAGCATCCGAATGAGTATAGATGATTTGAGATCATGCGAGGATATGAGTTTAAGCATATTACAATTTATTCAAGTTCATACTTGCCCGTATATGGCTGTCGACTTCCTGGTACGTCGTTGGTGTAAATGGCGGGGCTCCCCACTGACGTCGATGGCCAGGAAAAAATTCCCCATCTTGAGCTTGTTGACGTAGATCTGGCAATTATCCCACGCAACTCAGCAAGCGGTGCTCCATACCCACTGGTTTAACTCGACAAAGCTGACTCGACTCGACACCAGGCCAAACCCATACAAACATGCCCGTAAGCCGCCACCTTGCCTTGCCCTCGTGCTGCCTCGCCTTCCCGCCGTGCTAACCCAACCTCACAAGCTCATCATCCTCACCGGCTACCCGACGTCGGGCAAGTCGACGCGGGCCAGACAGCTCTACGACTACCTGGCCGCCCGCGTCGCCGAGGCCAACAAGCACCGCCTGCACCTCATCTCCGACGACAGCCTCTCCATCTCGCGGACCGTGTACGACCTCGCCGCCTTGCCCGCGCACACCCGCTCCGCCAACGCCTCGGAGAAGGACGCCCGCGCGTCGCTGTACGGCGCCGTGAAGCGCGTGCTCTCGGACAAGGACATTGTCATCCTCGACGGGCTCAACTACATCAAGGGATGGCGGTACCAGCTGCACTGCGAGGCGAAGGCCATGCGCACACCGAGCTGCATCCTCCAGATCGGGTGCACGCCGGACAGAGCAAAGCAGGTGAACCAGGAGCGGCTGGATAAGAGAGCGGCGGTGGACAGAGGGGAAGAGACGGCGGGAGAGAGCGATCCGGAGCCGTACGAGCAGGGTAACTGGGACAACCTCGTGTTCAGATATGAGGAGCCGAACCCGATGACGCGGTGGGACAGCCCGCTGTTTACCATCATCTGGGAGGACGACGATGCACAGGCCACTCGGACCTTTGAGCAGCTGTGGGAGGCAATTGCCGGCGACGGGCGCAAGGTCGTCAAGCCAAACCAGTCGACGGAGCCGCGCGGGCGCGAGGCCAGCGGCGACTACCTGTACGTGCTGGACCGCGAGACACAGTACATTGTCAAGCGCATCCTTGAGCAGCAAGGTGACGAGGCGGGTGGCGAGGTGAAGATTCCGCTGAGCGCCGCGGACAAAGAGGAGCTCGTGATTGATCTGCCGACGCTGAAGAAGCTGAGCCTGCCCGGCTTGCAACGACACAGACGGGCGTTCATGGGCCTGAATAGAGGCGGGATCGGGCTCGAGGCCGTGGGGAACATGGCGGCGGACAACATACGGTCGCTGTTTGTGCGGTATCTCAACGACGCATTCGAAAACGAGGAGTGAGCAGACATGTACGGACCACATCTCTACTACAATGATATCACGCGACAAAGATAAGAGATTGTATATATGCAAAAGGCGGACAGCATCATCCGGCGTACTTTCATTATCTATTTCTATCCTACACCGTACTGATCTCAGTACTGTTTTTCCGGCATCGGTTGCCCAGCTGTCGATTAGCCTCGTTGACCATTGTCGTTGTTGCGTCTGTTACGCTGTCGTTTATAATTATGGATTATTCAAGATGGTGTTTATCTCGATTGGCGCGAGTGTGGGACGGTCTGTGACAACAGACCATTTCTCCTGCTCCTGCTGTCTCAGCTGGCAGCTCTCGAATGAGAGCTGATCTCAGCGGAAGCATGCATGCTTCCCAGGACAGCATTCGCCAGATGTGTTGTCTTTTGGTGCCATGCGGCCTCGTCTTAGTCCAACTTGTGGTTGCCGTTGGCCGAGACGGAGCCGCGGTCAGAGGCGCGGTCAGAGACGCGCTCAGAGAATCGTTGGGCGAGACTGGGCGCACCAGGAGAGATGTGGCTGCCGGGAGATCGGCCACGGAGAAGGTCGCCAGAGGCGTCAGGAGAGTTGACGGGCGAGACAATCGGCTCAAGAACATCGGTCGCGTCGGGGCGGACAATGTGCGCGCCAGTGTCGGCGGCCTCCTCGTCGAACACGAAGCGGTCCATTTCCTTCTCGTTGAAGTCCTGGCCGGGGTTGGCTGTCTCGTACTCGAGGATGTTGATGAGATGGTAGAAGCCGGCGGCGAGGACACTACCAATGCCGGGTCCGAGCCAGTAGATCCAGTGGTAGCTGGGGAAGCTGTGCAGGACGACAGCGGGACCGAAGCTGCGGGCAGGGTTGAGCGAGCCACCGGTGAAGTAGACACCAGTCATCTCGGCGATGAAGAGCGACAGACCGATACCGATGGGGGCCAGGAAGGTACCTTTGTGCTTCTCGGCGGCAAGCATGATGATGGTGAAGACGAGTTCGGCGGTCAGGAAGGCTTCGATCCAGAGGCCCTGGACGACGCTGGTCTTGCCACCGAGGCCGGTCGCGACCTGGAGCTCGCCGGGGAAGAGGCAGGACACGAGGGCGGCCGAGGCAATGGCACCGAGAATCTGGGCACCAAAGATGAGAAGGGCGCGCATGGGGCCAAGGGCACCGATGAGGACGAGACCGAGAGTGACGGCAGGGTTAAAGAGACCTGGAAGCATGTGAGTCGCGTGATCCAAGCATCACGATTGGCCAATGGCGAGGCTGGACAAGAAGGTTGCTTCTTACCTCCGCTGATACGGAAAAAGACCCAGGCATTGACAGCGAGACTGAAGCCGAAACCAAGAGCAATGTACAGAAGAGTCTGGACGTCGGGGATATCGGCAATGGACTTGTCTTCGCTGGCCTCCTGGCTCTGCTTCATGGCGGCGCGACTGCCCTGGAGGGCCGTGTTGGCGACCTGAGTGGCAGAGAAGGCGAAGAAGAGGAAGAGGAACGTGCCGACGAATTCACCAATGGCGGCGACGAAGTGGTTCCTGATCTTGTTGGGGATCGCCGACACAAGCTGGCGCGGGTACTCTGGCTGGATGATTTGCATCGTGACGAGGTTCCTGAGTAGGTTCCCAACCTCCCGAAGACTGCCAATAAGAGGGTTCGAGGTTTCGCGATTCTAGTGTCAACGTTGAAGAGGGAAACTTCTGGGGAGAAGAAAGCTTGGCGGATGCGAGTTTCTCGAGGAGATTAAACGGTTTTTCTGGAAAACGGGCCAGGGTAATAAAAGGAAGAGGGCAAAATGTTTCTCAGACACGAGAGAGAGAGGGAAATTGGGAATTTTTTCAGTAATTCCTCTTAATCAAGAACCGGTGGTTCTGGCTCTAGCGCTGGAGCTAGCCCTGCCCATCATGCTCTCGATTCCTTGCTTTTTGGTCGATTCGTTCGTCCCTGCCCTTTATTCCACTCGCCCTCTAACCACGCGGAGCGACTTCGGGGCCCCCGTCGCGGATGGAGAGCGAGAGGTCTGATCTGTCTGAGTTCCTTGTTTTTGCGCTGATGGTCTTGGGCCGAATTGGTCTAGGCCGGCGCGGGAGCCTTACCAAGGGGAGGTTAAGACGGCCCACCGCGAACTGGATTATGTGCGGTGGGCATAATGACGCAAGGGCGCAGGTAGTCATTCATTGAACATGAATAAGCCGCGGGAAAGAGTTTTTTTTTTTAACCTGTTACCCGGAAGGGGCGGGCTTACACAGGGTGGTATTAAGAGCGTGCATATGAGGGCGGGGAGTGGACGGGGGTTTTGACGAAAGGTGCATCTGGGTGGCGTACTGGCGCCATTACGGGGGATGGGCATGATTTTCCTTTCGGCACGAGGTTCCGCGCCCCAGAGATCTTGTTAACGCAGGTTTAAATTTGGCTGGTGGTTTGGGAAAAGGTAGTTTGCTGCGCGGTAACTACGTAGCATGCACCACCACTTGCAGTACCTGTAGACCGGAGGACGGTGACCAAACTCTGGTATAGATGTCGATATATGTTTGACAGATATAGTATGTTATTGCCCATGTGTAGGCGCTATTTTCTGCTTTTTGTCGTCATTTTTGTGGTATTTCCTCTTTTAGACTTTGGGGAGCAGCCACCTGCGCAATTGGTCGCGTAGGCTTGGCGTCTAGGCCAAGGAAGCTGAGAGATTGGGTTTGTCCTTGAGAGACGGTTTAGACCCCGCTGCAGATGCCTACATTTATTCATTTCCCAGTCATGGAAATGACGGAACCTTGGGGAATAATCTGGGGAGTGTGTGGCCGAGCTGGCTGAGATGCTGCCGCCTTTTTCGGCTAGTTGTTGGCTGGAAAGGTCACGAGAGCGCTGGACCCCGGAAACTCTATCGCCGTCTTGGAGGATTGGTTGCCATGATGGCTTGTCTTCTAATTTTTTCGAGGAATTGTCCAAGCTGAATCGCCGCTCGTGGGAGGCTCGACTCGCGTCAACGCAGCTGAGACAGGAGACAATGAAGCCAGGTCTCATGCATGCTGCGCAAGCGGGAACAAGGCACGGAGGCTAGCCCGTATGTGTCTGGACGATTGCAGTTCTGAGCATGAATGTCTATCGTGAAGGCGAATGTTCGGCCCGGTGGTTGAATGACGTTGAGTGGCTCGCGGTACCGAAAAGGGTCCTGGGTCCGTCCTGTTCGTCTGGCAATAAATGGGCTCAAGCTGAGAAAGACAGAAAGGGAGCTCGATCGCTTGGTCCCCGAAGCTTGGTGTGCCGCGGCTAATAGATTGGTAGCGGGCGTATTGGTCGGCGGGGGCGAGTCACTTGTAGAAGCCGGGACTTGCACATGCAAAGAAACTACAGAGGGGATATAGTAACGTTGTCGTCGGTACTGATTCATAGATGTGAGCATTTTCGACATACATACAAAGTTCGTGTGGCTTTAATAGTCCTTTGTAGGTGCTGCACGTTGCCGTGTACAGTGAGTTGGGCCAGCTGCGGACAATTGGCATGCGATGGATACTACTTGACGTTTGTATAGAAAGCGAAAATGATAGAAAGTGTGTATTTCCAAGGTGGGTAGACGGTGCATGTTTCTATGCTTTACATTTAATCTCTGGTCAATTGCGGACCGTGGCTGCAGACTGCCTGCCACACTGCGTCAAGACTCGGCACTGCATGCAGGAGACATGCGGTATAGATCGAACTAGGACGATTGATAGGGGCCGCGAATGACGAAGAGTTTCATAAAAGTGCCAGCCTGCTCAAATCACGGTGAATTTGATAGTTGTTTTGCTGCCTGAAGTGTGTTGCCGCAGTGTAGTGAATGTCGCGGGTGAGGCCAGGTCCGACGTAGAATTGCACATCACCTTTGAGATAGATTTCAGCGGTCAAGGCAATTCAATAGCACGTGCTGAATATACGGACAAATTCTGTGCAAACCAGCTGCAGTTTGCCGCTGCGGGTTGGGCCGCGCTGAGGTGGAAGAGTACAGATTGGCAGGCTCGTCTATTTGCAATTTACAGTACGATGTGTCAAATCAGCGACGGTGTAGATGATGGTTATTAATAGATTTTTTTTATCGATAATGGTGTGGCGAGAGAACATTTTGGTATCATCCGTGGCAACTGTCGGATTGATATGGTGACGGCGACTGGGTGTATTGAATGATGACAAAGCAGGCAACGTCCAGCCAGCAGTGCTTGAGCGTTATTGCGCGGCCTCGAGCTGCCTGGTGGTGGAATGTGGCAGAACGTTCCACTCCGGCAAGCAGACTCACAGCAGCCGTTTGCACTGCGAGCTGGCAGGCAACAGGTGGCTTCGCAGTGCCTCGAGTGCCGCCACAGCGCATGGCCGCCTAATTATTAGCGGGCTTCCGTGGGCTCCCAAGGGCTCCCAAGGTACCTGCACAAGTACCCTGGTACCCTGGACCATCAATCTTCCGCTTCCGCCCAGGGGGAATTGCCGCCTCTGATTGGCCCATCTCGCTCTTCCACCCGGGTGGGTTGCTCTCGGCAAGTACCTTGTACCTTTGGCTCCCCCCCCCCCCCAAAAGGCACCACTGTGGCATTACCTCACCTTTCGCCTTCGAAACCGGCGGCTCCTCTTCTTACCTGTACTTCTCCGGAACTCTTTTGCCTCTTCAACCTCCTCCCATCATCTGCTCCCCCGACTCGCGAATACCCTTCCTTTTCATCTCACTTTTTCTTTTTCCCTTGGGCCTGTACTGTTTTTGCTTGCTACATCGCACGCGAAGACCGGCCATTACTAGCAACACAAGACTCCCGTCAGCCCTGCGTTTGTTTCCCTCGCCGAGCTGACTCCGTTCTTCCGCCACGCAACCGATTCTTCGCCCTTTGCATCCCCAAGCTCACATCTCCCGACACAATGGCTTCCCAACCGGAGGAGCACAAGAAAAAGGCCAACCTGGCGTGAGTCTCCGCGTTTGCCTCGCTGCTGCTGCCTCCTACAGCTCGCCTGCAGCTCCGAATACCGCAGCTTCAGCTAACAGTTTCCACAGTGACGTTTCGGGCGCCGAGATCAAGCACGTAAGCACACCGCAACCGCTACGCATCCATCGCCGTGATGGCGAGATCAGCTAGGCTAACACCTCTCACAGGAAGATGATGTCGCGACCGCCATCCTCAAGAAGAAGAAGAAGCCCAACCAGCTCATGTGCGTCCGCTCCCCCCACCCAAGCTCTCATGCCAAGCTCCACTGCTAACGTAGCCGCTCTAGGGTCACCGATGCCGTCAACGATGACAACAGTATCATTGCCCTCTCCGAAAACACCATGGAGGAGCTCCAGCTCTTCCGTGGTGACACAGTTCTTGTCCGCGGCAAGAAGAGAAAGGACACGGTCCTCATCGTCCTCGCCGACGAGGAGCTCGATGACGGCAGTGCCCGCATCAACCGTGTCGTTCGCCACAACCTCCGCGTCAAGCACGGCGACATGATTACCATCCAGCCCTGCCCCGACATCAAATACGTACGTTTGACAAATCTCCCTGGCTGCAATCACCTGCTAACCCATCCCAGGCCAAGCGTATTGCTGTCCTCCCCATTGCCGACACCGTCGAGGGCATCACCGGCTCCCTCTTCGACGTCTTCCTCGCCCCCTACTTCCGCGAAGCCTACCGCCCTGTTCGTCAAGGCGACCTCTTCATCGTCCGCGGTGGTATGAGACAAGTCGAGTTCAAGGTCGTCGAGGTTGACCCCCCCGAGTACGGCATTGTGGCCCAAGATACCGTCATCCACTGCGAGGGCGACCCCATTGAGCGCGACGAGGAGGAGAACAACCTCAACGAGGTCGGCTACGACGACATTGGTGGCTGCCGCAAGCAGATGGCTCAGATCCGTGAAATGGTCGAGCTTCCCCTGCGTCACCCTCAGCTCTTCAAGTCCATCGGTATCAAGCCTCCCCGTGGTGTTCTGCTCTACGGTCCTCCCGGTACCGGTAAGACTCTGATGGCACGTGCTGTCGCCAACGAGACAGGCGCCTTCTTCTTCCTCATCAACGGTCCCGAGATCATGTCCAAGATGGCTGGTGAGTCGGAGTCGAACTTGCGCAAGGCCTTCGAGGAGGCTGAGAAGAACTCTCCCGCCATCATCTTCATCGATGAGATCGACTCCATCGCTCCCAAGCGTGAGAAGACCAACGGTGAGGTCGAGCGCCGTGTCGTCTCTCAGCTCCTCACTCTCATGGACGGCATGAAGGCGCGCTCCAACGTCGTTGTCATGGCCGCCACCAACCGTCCCAACTCGATTGATCCCGCTCTCCGTCGTTTCGGCCGTTTCGATCGTGAGGTCGACATTGGAGTCCCCGACCCTACCGGCCGTCTCGAGATTCTCCAGATCCACACCAAGAACATGAAGCTTGGTGACGACGTCGATCTGGAGCAGATTGCATCGGAAACCCACGGTTACGTCGGTTCCGATGTGGCTGCCCTCTGCTCTGAGGCTGCCATGCAGCAGATTCGTGAGAAGATGGACCTCATTGATCTCGATGAGGACACCATTGACGCCGAGGTCCTCGACTCTCTCGGTGTCACCATGGAGAACTTCCGCTTCGCCCTCGGCGTTTCCAACCCCTCTGCTCTCCGCGAGGTCGCCGTCGTCGAGGTGCCCAACGTCCGCTGGGAGGACATTGGTGGTCTCGAGGCCGTCAAGCAGGATCTCCGCGAGCAGGTGCAGTACCCCGTCGACCACCCCGAAAAGTTCCTCAAGTTCGGTCTCTCGCCGTCCCGTGGTGTCCTGTTTTACGGCCCCCCCGGTACCGGTAAGACTATGTTGGCCAAGGCTGTCGCCAACGAGTGTGCTGCCAACTTCATCTCCGTCAAGGGACCTGAGCTGCTCAGCATGTGGTTCGGTGAATCCGAGTCCAACATCCGTGACATCTTCGACAAGGCCCGCGCCGCCGCTCCCTGCATTGTTTTCCTCGACGAGTTGGATTCCATTGCCAAGGCCCGTGGTGGTTCCGTCGGTGACGCCGGTGGTGCCTCTGACCGTGTCGTCAACCAGCTCCTTACCGAGATGGACGGCATGACCTCGAAGAAGAACGTTTTCGTCATCGGTGCTACCAACAGACCCGAGCAGCTCGACCCTGCCCTGTGCCGTCCCGGCCGTCTCGACTCGCTCATCTACGTCCCTCTGCCCGACGAGCCTGGTCGTCTGAGCGTTCTCCAGGCCCAGCTCCGCAAGTCTCCCGTCGCCCCCGACGTGGACCTCGGCTTTATTGCGGCCAAGACCCACGGCTTCTCTGGTGCCGATATCAGCTTCATTGCTCAGCGCGCCGCCAAGATTGCCATCAAGGAGTCTATCGACGCCGACATTGCCCGCACCAAGGAGCGCGAGGCTGCTGGTGACATGGACATGGACGAGGACGAGGACGCCGAGGACCCCGTCCCTGTCCTGACCCGTGCTCACTTCGAGGAGGCCATGCAAATGGCCCGCAGATCAGTCAGCGACGTTGAGATTCGCCGCTACGAGGCTTTTGCTCAGCAGATGAAGAACACTGGCCCCGGCGCCTTCTTCAAGTTCCCCGAGGGCCAGGAGGGCCAGGCCGGTGGCGATTCGTTTGGCGATGCCGGCAACGACGACGGCCTGTACGACTAAGGGGTCTCGAGATAATTCACTGTACTCTACGACTAGGTGCTAGACGTGCATCAAGTGGGATGCTTTCTGATGATATTTTGGCTGGGAGTTGAGGCTGGAGGCTAATGTAGAAGCCCCAGTCTGGTGCTTATTTGGTCTGGTTCGCCTTTGATAGTGGAGGACGGATTAGAACCGGCAGATTTATTCAGCTTTCATAGATGACGCAATTGATATTATGACAATTGATTGATGTTGGTGACGGTTAAAGTGATAATATCCCGAGGATAATGGTCGTAAGGTTTTACTGGTTTGAATCGTCTTGTAGTGAGGTCATGAGTGATGACCACTTGTATGAGTAGTGTAATTATACTATATTGATTGAGCTGCCTGGTATGGTTTTCAGTGCAGCTACGCGATATTTGTACATGCAACTGGCAGAGTTGATAAATGCATTTCCCTTGACGCCGTCTTGATCATGTTGCAAGCCATTCTATTCAACGCCAGCATCTCCGTTCCGTTTCGCGTCATTTTTTTTTGTCTGTGCCTGTGTTTTTTTCTTTTTAAAAAAGACATATTCTCTTTTTTTTTGGGTTCTTTTTTTTTCTTTTTGCATCCTGTAGTTATTCCTGTGCCTCAATTGTCCTCAGCTAGTCTTCAATCTCGCACACGCTCTCCAAGCACTCCCTCGTGACGCGAATCGTTTCCTCCACCACGTTCTGCGGCACGGCGAGGGAAGCTTTGCTGTCAACCTTGTCCTTGTCTTTGCCCTCTGACGAGGTGCCGTTTGTGACAGATTTCCCGTTTCCGTTTGTGGCAGAGGACGAGGAGGAGGACGAGGAGGAGGACGAGGAGGAGGCCTTGGCGGAGGCCTCGTGTATGTCGTCGAGGACGCGGCGGAGGAGGGCGGGGAAGGTGAGGACCTCGCCGGAGCGGAGGAGCTGGAGGGCGTGGTTCTGGACGGCGGTTGGCCAGTTGGAGGCGTCGGCGTTGAGGGAGTGGAGGAGACGTTCTTGTATTCTGGAGGAGGGTTGGGTTTGTTAGCCGTGTTTCGTGCGTGCATTGCGTGGTGGCTTGTCGGGGGGGGGACGTTGGGATATGGGGGTGTTGGGTGGGCGAGGGGGGATAATAGAGATGAGGAGCGTATAGACGAGAAGGAAGGGAGGAGGAATAGAGGGAGAAACGTACTTGGGAACGTGCCCGTCACGCAGGAGGATGGTGTTTATTTGCGAGCGCAGGTCCGGGTCCAGCGTCGCGGGGGAAAAGTCTGCGGCCGACGAGGGGACCTTGACGGGCGTGGAGGGCGTTTGCGACATTGTTTTCGACGTCGTGCTTATGCGCGTTTGGCCTCTGGTGTAATGCGTAATGTGTATAGAGAAGAAGAAGTTGTTTCCCGCCGGGTGTTGAAGCGGGAGTGCGGGAGAGGGAGGTGGTGGGTGTTGAAGCCGCCGTCGTTGCTCGTCTTTATTTAATTGGTTTTCTTTTTCTTGTGTGTGTGTGTATATAGTCGTGTGTCCGGCGAATGCGCAAAACAGATTCAAGTGCGGCCGATTGGCTTGGGAGGAGGTTGTATCGTCGATGAACGGTGGCGAGTTTTCTGTTTTTTTCGCCGGCGCGCGCGGGTGTCCCCGTTGTCGCAGTGGGGGGAGGCGGTTACTTCTCGTTATCGCAGCCGCAAATTCCTATACCGCTCGGCGCGTATACCAATGGCCCCGTCGTTCGTCGTTTGCCGTCGTCGTCGTCAGAATGAGGGGGAAAAAATCGCCTAGTCGTTGGTTCAGGTGGGCTTTTCTTATTTGATCTCGAGGCTTTATGGAGAAGAATCTGGCGGGCCGGGCGGGCGGGTAACAAAAGCTGTAATGTAAGGTATGTGGTGGTGAGTGGGGTTTTGCGAAGGCGGGAAGGGGGGCTGGGGAAAAGTTCCAAGGTAGTAAGCGCCCGGCTATGGAAAAAATGTCCACTCAAACTCACTCCACAGAAACGACGACCAAAGTCAAAACTGGGATGAAATGTTGAAACGGGCGTATGGGGAGTTTTTGTTCGTGATTTCATGCATTTTATTGATTTGATTTTTGTGGGATTTCTGTCTGATTTTTTCTTAAAAAGTCTGGGTGCGGTTTGGTGGTAACGGTTGTCGGAAGGAGGCCAGTATGCGCGTTGGAAGCCCCTGTTACTCGGCGTCAGTCACTACTTCAGTGCGGATACGTTTGTTATCGGCTTACCACTGCCAGACGCGCAATTGCTGACGGGTTGGTTTGCTGGATGGGCGCATTGGCCCAGAAATGAGATAGAGAGGGCTGCTTGCTCGCTGGCTCCTTTTTGTTACCCTTTTATACCCTCGCTCGCGCGGGTCATCGCGAAATGTTCAAGTAACAGACCGGATAGATAGCTTCGAGCTTTCTTTTTCCAGCAATGCGCCCGAGGTTTCCATCATTTTTTCTGCATTCCACGTTTCTTTTCTTTCTCTCCAACGCCTTGAACACGGGCGGACAGAACTGGCCCCCATCTATCGTTTGAACCACTTTGCCCCCAGCAGTTTCAGCAACACTCCTGATGAAGTAGCGGAGGGGTAATATATGCTTTTTCACAGAGTGACTGCGTTCAAAGGTAAAATACAAAGTGGACAAAAAATGTAAATCCAGAATACTACTCATGCACCTCTCACAAATCGACCCGTTCCCGCCGAAGCCACATCATCGCTCACATCAACCAAAAAAGACCAATCTCCAATTCCCCTACCCTATACACTAATTTCCCTACCCTATATACCAACTACATCGCCCACATTCACCAAAACCATCATCAACCACACACACACATCCTACAGTTAACCACCCACCCACCCTCATTCTCCGTAAAGCAGATCCCGCCATAATCCATTTTTTTTTTCGGCCCTCTCCTCATTTGTTTTCCTTCTCCCGTATCCAGCAAAAAAAAGCCTCAAAAAAAATTCCACCACGGCCCGTCCCGTCGCTTTTCCCCAAGCCTCGTTTTCCAACTAACCTATGCCATCTCACTTATACCGCCTCTCTCTCTCTCTCTCTCTCTTTTCCCACCATCTCTCTCCCTCTCTCACCGACACATCATTCCCGGCACTTTTTCCTTCCTTTCCTTTTCCTTTTTCCCTCAGGCGGAGTCAAATGGCCGGGGCCAACTTTTTAACCTCTTATTACCGCAGCAGCACCCCCCCGGCCATGTCTGTCTGCAAGGATACATTTTTTACGTTTTTTTTTTCTGGTTCTACATGTGGCCTAGCGACAAAAAACAGCTAATGCGGGATGCGGGACGGTTTGGCATTGTAAGCGGAACAGTGTTCCCGTGTGTGTGTGTGGGATGCTGTCTATATAAATATCTCGCCAGGAGATACACCGAAAAAAAAAAAAAAAAACTACCTGGCCATTCTCAAAAATCATAGTGGCCTAAATACATTTGTATACATTTGACCGAATAGGCAAAGAGTGTGTGTGATTTGGCATGGTAAAAAGTTTCTTTTTCTTTTTTCTTTTTCTTTTTCTTTCTTTCCTTCTTTCTTTTTTTCTTCTCTCCAAAATCTCTATTCGAGCTGAATACAGCGGCGGGAGCCCGCTGCGAGACGGAGGAAAAGAAAATATAAACGAGGACAAACTCGGCGGCGGTGAGGGAGAGGGGATGATGGATGGAAACATGTGCAATTTGCACACCACACTACCCCATACAAAAAAAAGTATCTCATCTAAAACCTCACCTGCTGTGTTATAAATTAAAAAAAACTTCCTTTTTTTTTTCCCCTCATCGTGGAGACGGGACAATGAACACGCGTCTTCGATATTAAGCAGCCATCACCGTGCCGTTTTCGTCTCACGGTCCGACATCTAAATCATGGCCGATCAGCACATGATAAAAAAAAACAAAAAACAAAACAACAACATCACGTCGCAGTTGTTTCCACTTCCGTCTTCTTAGCTTTTGGCCAACTTCTTTTCTAAATCCCTCTTTCCCCCTTCGCTTGCGCTGCCGTGGCACGATGCATCTGTGCCCTCGCCTGGCCTCGCTTGCTGACCGCCACAACGGGACTTACACGGTTGGGCGTCGACGCAAGCCCAGGCAAGGGAGAGTCGCAGGTACTCTACCAAGTAGATGGCATACATACAGCAGCACGGCATACACATACACATACAAAATTCACATACTCACGCACATGCACACACGCACATGTACATATCCCGCCGGCAGTATTGCCTACTCAGGCATCCACCACCCTGCAGTCTAGACAGGGGCAGGCAAGCCTTGTTCTTCTTCGTTCGCCTTCTTCGGAAGCCGTAAACTCGCGACGGGTACGTGTCCCCGGTACATCGCTGCCGAAAACGAACAATAGAACACCGGCGTTACACAACGTCCCGGTGCGCCAAGACGCAAGTTTACACATCCAAGAGACATGGGAGTCTGGGGCAGCACAGGACAAGGCTTCCCCTGCTCGTCACGCAAACAAAGAACTGACCGTATCACCGGTACATTTGCAACGGCAATCCGCTGCGTTTCACCTGCAAGCTCTTTCGTGGGAGAAAAATAACCCCGGAATGTAAGCAGGAATATGGACCGTGTAAGCCAGCCTCAACTCCACAGAGTATGCAGCCTCACGGCAACCGTCCACTTCGAAACAAAAGAAAAGAACCCAAATAGCTGGTACCGCAGTCCTTCGACGCCGCTGCAGCAGGGATGGTCAGCCACGAGAATTCGCCGTCTGGCGGTCTAACCTGCTGGCCAGTCTTTCGGGACCGCGCTTGCAACCCTGCAGCCTCCTCCGTCCCTTGACTGTCACCGTTTCTCCAATGCCAATTTCTTCTGCATGCGCACAAATGCAGCCACGCAGCATGCAGGTCTGGGCTGGCATGCCTGGTGTCGTCAGTGGCATGTTTGGGCCACGGTGCCGAGCCGTGTGCCGCTTCGCACAAGGATGCGAATGGAACAGAGAAACAACGGGCAAAAGTCACCTGCAATTTAAAATCATCTTCGGCTGTTTCCCCAAGGTCATTCTGCGTTCTTCCATTGGGCTCTTCGATCCAAGGCCTGACAAGGGGGACGGCCCGGGGAGGGTCCGGGGAAGTCGTCCTAGGGTCCGGGACGTACGTTGACTAGCACCAAAGAGAGAGCCGGGGTGACGACAGGATTTTTGCGTGACAAAGGCCAAAGAAAAAAAAAAAAAAACTTGAGTAAGCGAGAGGCTGGCCGGTTCGACCAGTCAATTCTCATGAAATGGCCCTTTGTCGTCCACATCTCGGCGGCCTCCCGTCTTGGAAGCTAGCAGCGATTTATCCAGAAACGGAAAGTCCATATTAAAGAGAAATCTAGACACGATTCGAATAAAGTACGATCAAAGACAGCTCCCCAAAAGCAAAAAAAAATTAAAAAATTCCATGGGGCTGGGGAAGTGCGTGGAGACAGGGTGCATTTCCCGCCCGTGGAGGAGAGAGACAAGAAGGCCAAGCAAGGGCTCTGTGGTGTCGCATTCGAGACTGGCATTAGCCTCGACTGCTCGCCGATCCAACTCTTTGGGTAAGGAGACGGGAATGCACTTCGCTTCTGCCAGGCATCTGCCTCTGTTTCCTTGGAGTTTCTTTTTCTGTCTCGTATCTTGGGGTAGCTCAATCTGTGAGTGATGAAGCTTTTGATTGTTTTGTTCCACGCCATTCATCTTTGCCAGGAGAACGAATGGGCTGGGAATCCAGTAGTGACATGGCATGGGTATCGGAAAGTCTGCCGCCCGTTTCCGATTCGGTCGTGACAATGACATTGATATTGCACGCCCATTACGCCTGTAAACTGAGCCAGTGCGAATGTGTAACGTCGCACACACCTGCGATTCATGGTCTCTTCACCGACATTGACGCCCAAGGAAGACAAAGCAAACAATGATGACGAAGCATCCCCCGACAGCATGTACATCAATGCGGTACGGAATGAGAGCGCAGGGGTCAGATCCGGGGATTAACGCGACATGTTCTATTCTTCCGCTTGTGTACCCTGACAGAAGACGGAACAAGACACCCTGTCTGTACCCCGGTGCTGGATTGGGCAATACAGCGCTCCGCGTTCTTGATGTGGAATGAGACATGCATGGCACGGCAGACGTGCTGGCTTTCTTCTTCGGCGAGTGATCGTGGAGGGATTACGGAGTAGAGCTGCTTCGTTTGGCTCTGGTCAAATTGCCAGTTTGAAGTCGATGACGGCAATGAATCGTACGCGTGAAGCTAGTCCGGGGTAATAAACCGATATCGGAGAGTTGTGCAGCCATTCGAGCGAGTATGCAGGGACATTGTGCCGTCCTCGCCGGTGTAAGTCATGATTAAGCTCAATAAACCGGCAATTTGCGAGCTGCAAGGACGGGCAGCAATCTTACTAGGTTCACATGAAGCCTGCAATGCATGGCAACGCAGCGGCAGTCGGCATTGTCAGACCCTGTTAGTAAATGCCAACAGTAGAATGGAAATATGCCACTCGCGCCTGTCATAGTTCCCTTGTAGGCAAGTCGTCGAGAGTGTTGCCTCATTAGGAAATGAAGTTTGGAAATCCACACCAACTCTCAGGCCCAGTGTAAGCCTCGCCCTTGGCCGCTGCCGCCGGAGCTGGCACGCAAGCTTCCTGACGAGACGACTTGCACCATCCGTCCGATGACCGTCCAAACCGTCCAGGCCGTTTCACGCACCGGTCGCTCATCCGTGAATGAACGCATTTAAACTCGTCTGCTGCCGTTGGCGGCGCAGCGGTCGCATCAGACAGTCCTGATATATGGACCCATGAACCCCGGCCGCGGAGGACAAAGCAACGCAGAAAGCCTAAATGAGGATCGGCTGCACAAGGCCCAGTGACAAGTGCACAGAGCGAATGAAAAATGGGCGATTTTTGGCCAAGGGCCATCTAAGATGAAGAATACCACCATCGTATGCAGGCCGGTTTGCCGAAGCTGCGCCCAGAAATGACATATGGCTTGCACTGTGCTGGACGGCTGGGCAAGGCTGTCGGGCGGGCCGTTGATATCGGCGTCGGAAACTTGGCAGCGAGGTCGCGGCGTGGAGTTGAGCGAGAGTGGACGAACATTCGGTTCCAGCGGCATCTCAAGACGTAAAAAGCACCTGATGCGTCCGCAATTTGTCGCATCTCCGGAAGAGCCCGGCCCCCGTAAAGTCGGAAGCTTTTCCACTGGCACCCGAGCACATCAAAAGTTGAATGTGATCGGCAAAGAAGCTGTGCGAGTGGCTTTCTGTGCCTCCCACAGCGGCGGGGTCAGCTCAGTTGCCTTCATCCAGGGTCTGCTGCCATGTTTAACTGAAGTCTGCACCTTGTTTGCAGAACCCTGCCTTTCATGTCTG
Source organism: Lecanicillium sp. G3 (assembly GCA_037575805.1). Taxonomy (NCBI): domain Eukaryota; kingdom Fungi; phylum Ascomycota; class Sordariomycetes; order Hypocreales; family Cordycipitaceae; genus Lecanicillium; species Lecanicillium sp. G3. Next base: position 10,776 of record JAZHPD010000077.1, on the reverse strand, counting down.
CGGCCGTGCTCAATGCCGGGATGATCCGGGACTCCGGGGGCATATGTGAGGGTGGCACATGTTTGGGGCTTTTGCGCCATGCCGGAGAAAAAAAAGGTTTCGATGCAGCACGAGTCTAGAATATTTGCAGATCGCTGTAATCCTTTGACGCCCAATTCTCACGGCGCATTTCCGACGCAGCACCGGAAGACGTCTCCCGAGGTGTGGTCGACGTAGCATTCTCCCCGGTCCGTTGCCATTCTTGTTAGCAATACGGAGTACGTAGTCCACTGAGGCGGTGTTGGGCAACAAGACTGAGTACCAGTAGGTGGAATGCAAGGTTCCTGACAGCGGATAACGACCATTTCTGTCCATGGTTCGCTCCGCTCCAATCGCTGCATCGGCGACGTGGATGACCCCATGAGGCGAGATTTGCGCGTCGAATACGGAGTAACCAGGTCATTTCTCGTATCGCGGGTGAGAGGAAATGTGACAATTGCGCGCCTGAACAGGAAACACGTTTCTTACAGGGGATACGTGAGCTTGCTGTGCACCCTTTTGCTTGGTGCAACGCAAGCTGGGAGGAATCATACAAGTTTCATTTGGAGTTTGCGCACGGCTGTTTGTCCTGTGACAGGCCGCGTAGATGAACGGCGACATTGCGCTGATCTACCCCCTCACGGCCGTGGCTCATTTGGCGGTAATGAGGTTCATGACCAAGCTCAGCTGCGTAGGCGCATACATGTAATTTCTTCAACAATGTGAAGGCAATTTCCAATTTCGGGGCACGACTGAAGGCCGGGATTGTGACGCCGGTATCAGCATGCTGGTAGCTGCTGGCAACTCACTTAACACGGAGAGCTGGTAGCTTGAGTCTGTTACTGGTATGGTTTACTTGTTGGTGCTAACAGAATGGTGGCGTCCTGGTGTGTCAGCTTGCTGTCGAGGGTTTATACAAGCAGCGATGTCTTTGCGTCATCAATGATGGCTGGTCGGAGACGTCGAGCATGGAGCATTGAGCGTCTGGTCGCATTCTTGAGAAATCAATAAAATGGTGCTCTCCAGTCTTTTCGCAAGCCAGCTTGTTAGTGAATTGAGGCTTGCCAATCACGGAGCGGCTCAGCACATATTGGCGCCTGCGACCTGCTTGTTCGGGCTTCAACAACCAGACTGGGCTTGCAGGTTCCCACCACCAGCACAGGTGTGGCGGCCCATCCCTTGCCCCTCGTCCTGTTCACAGTCTTGGCTTGCCGGGGGGGTTAAGGATTTTGCTTCCAGGCCGTCGAATATCGTGCATCTCCGGGCCCGCTCATCGGTCATGGTTGCTGGTCTAGAACGTCTATTATAGTGGAAACGTGGTCCAGGATTCGCAGTTGGATTTCATATCCAGCGCTGGTGCAGCAGTCGGCAGTGTAGCGGTGGTGGTGGACTTGGGGAAGTGTAGTGGTACAGTGGTGCCGCCTGGCTGAGAATTTTATACTGGGACAGTCGTTTTGTCTCATCGATCGATGAGACGCAGCGCACTACCAAGGCGTGCAGCGTGCATGCCTGGTTAGCGAGACGGCTGTGCTATGAATCGGAGAGGTAGACCCGCTGCTTGAGCATCAAACTTGCTGGCCCGCCCAGGGGGTTTTGCACGGTCGAAAAGGCCGACATGAGTGCCGCGAATCGAGACTGAGCCAATTTCGTGTCAGCAGCAGCGAATGCAAGTCATTGGCGACCAAGAGAGCGAGCAGCAGTGGGTGGCCGATCAAACGTCAGGTCACACGATGCACATACCTCGAGTCGGAGCATTTCCTGACAGCCTCGTTGAAATGCGCGCCATGAGTCTGCAGGGCAGATACTCTGTACCGGCACGGAGTCTTGTGTGGTAACGTGCTGCCAGTACTGGAGAACCGGGTTTTAACCAGACAACCCCATTTGGTGTCTGAGCTGCGATGAGACCCTGGAGGGTACCAGCTCCCCATGCGGACGCGTGACGTCGCAGTGGTTGACAAGTGACAGTCCCGAGTAGCTGAACCGTGTTTACGGTAGACCGTGATCCAGTGCGGGATGTGGTAAGGTATACGTCAGTGGGCGATTCACGATGAAAATGGTCATAACTGACAAAGGCCAAGGCTTTATTGTCATTGGTGCACAGGCACTGCGGCCACCAGTCGGCGTACTGTCCGCAACTACCACAGAGCTCAACTGATGCCCGCAAGCGTCGATTTTTGTCATTGGGGCGGAAGCGCTACGAGCCGGGTCCGCTAAGGTGAGGACGGGCGCAAGGAGATGGAGAATTGATCAGCAGCTAGAGTGTGAGCGGACGAGTGGTTGGTGGCAGAGAAGCTCAGCAGCTAGTGGGCCAGCGACATTCCAGAAAATGCAGAGGCAGAGCGAGTGCGTACTTATGAGACGAAGGGCCGCCGGGACAAGGTGAATAATGTTGGCCGCAAGTACTCCGTAGTCGACGGCACCAAGTGTCGAGCTGTACTTGCGGCAGGTACTGAACCGTGGTTGATGCGATTGCGTGCATATTGTGTTGGCTAGTTATCCGATCACGCGCCGATGAACTCCTCGACCTGAACCGGATACTATACATGGTCAGCAGCCCACATGTCACACACGCACTTTCAGTTGTTAGTATACTGAGAGTGGCACACACCCACATTTTGGGGTGAACCTGGGGGAGCATATGACGGGCAAAAATACGACGACATCTCGGTCGGGGTGCACCCAATCGGGACAACGGCAAGCGGCTTGACAGGCAGCGCGGGGCAGGCCTTTTACAAAGCCTGTCTGTCTGTCTGTCTGGCTGGCCGGTTGGCAGGCGGGCAAAGATTGCCAGAGGCGTGGAGCTTGTGGGTGGTGTGGTGACTGGCAGGCTGATGCGAGGCTTGAGGCTTGAAGGCGCCAGCTGGGGCGTGGATATTGCTTAACTAGTACCTGTATGTATGCAAGTATGGAAGTATGCAAGCAAGGATGTGGTAACGTAATTGGTGAAGAAGGTGCGTCGCGCAGGCCGAGTGGCGATGTGCAGCAGGGCAGGCTGCAACAGAGGAGGATACGAATTGTCCAGTATTCCACAGCAGTGCAGTAGCAGGCCGAGAAGTAGGGTACCAAGCCAAGCATCCAGCGAGTTGAATATCTATTTCCGTTGCGCATCAACAATGCGGGCGCAGTGGCTGTGCGGCTCTAATCGAGGTCTCGAATATGGAGCCAGTAGCGGTAGTGTGGGAGTCGTCGAGAGCGGGCGTTGCATGGCGAGGAGGCGCAAGTCCAATGACCAATGTCTTGAGAGTGGCAAAGATGCGCTTGCGCAGGTGGTCGGGTGCGCGCAGGAGTAATTGAACTAGGGGCGAAGAGTGTCGAAGTAGTTTGTTCTGTGCGCTTTGTATCGGGCCCGTTGATGATTTCGGAGACGACAGGGGAAAGACGCGCAAGTCAACCTAAAACAGGGTACTTTGTCGGGGTGCGGGATGAATAGCATAAGGAGCATAAGGAGTGAGGTCAAGGAGTACAATCGCCGAGCTTCTAGACTGGACTGAGGCTGAGCCTGAGCCTGAGAAAGAAGCGGCGACGACCCGCCGAATACGGGCGGGATGAGTTGCGGCTCAGGCTTGGACAGGAGGCGGCGGTACGGAGTACAGTTTGATATATCGATACACTTGGTGATGTATAAGCACGGAACAGCGAAACGGATTATAGCGGGCGGGCTGGTGGTGGACGGCGGGCTGGGGCGAGAGGGTTGCTTGATTCTTGGAGCGTGGATTCGCCACTAATGATACTAATAGTAACTCGAGTCAGCACTGTAGCACCTGACTTGTTTTGGTGTTTTTTTGTTTTCTTGTACTGCAAATGAGGTTGATGATGATTTAATTGATTGTGCAGGGTCGTGACTGTGATGTACGTTGTACGTTGTCCGTTTGCTGCAACTGCTGGCGAGGCTGGCAAACGGACGACGATAGCATCGCGCCTTTTGAGAGATGCAAGACAGAGCGAGCTTGACCGGACTAGGGATCGTTAGCGAGCCGAGCTTTGTGCTGGGCTTGCGAGTGGAGATGGAAGGCTTGTATTTGGACAGACGGGATGGACGAGCTGGTGGGTGGATGGTGGAGTGGTTGTGTGTCTTGTGCTTGCGCTTGGAGCTTGGATTGCGATGCTTTGGTGTTGCCGGGAGACTTGGGGGAAGAGAAAAGGTGGCAGAGTGGCATGCCAAAGGTACGTACCTTTTTGGTGGGCAATGCTGGCAATGCTGGGCAATGCTTTGGGGGCCTCCTGTAAGCTGTAGCCTGTACCCAGTAGGCAAGGTACCGCTAGGTTGGGTCACAGGCCAAGACGCAGTGCGACATGGCCAGAGGATTAACTCGATCCGGTGCAGCAGCGTGCCGAAAGAGGATTTGGATTTGGAGATTTGGGATGTGATGCCGGGGTACAGAGTACAGAGTATGGGATGACGAAGGAGTTGCACGGCAGCAGGAGTGCATGGCATCGCGAGTTGTATGTGATGCAGTTTGCTTTTACGGGGTTTGCATTGATTGTATTGATTGTGCCGTCTTTTTGTCACTGTTCCCGTCTTCAATCTGCTGGTACTTGCACAGGTTTGCAGTTGTACTTGGTCTGTACCGCCCAGTACTTTCCGTACTTTTCCCCCACCCCCTGTGCCTGGGGTTCCACCCCTCTCCCCCGCCACCATGCTGCTGCTACTGGGTAGTACTGGCTCTGTATGTGCAAGTACCCCTGCAAGAAAAGCCAAGTTCTGCCACCACCAGCGAGCGGTACGTACCGGCTGCCGGTAGCAAGTGCATCAAGTGCATTCAAGTACCAAATCAAGTACCCTCTCGCCCTAGCAGCGTGGTCCGGCTACCTCTAACCCACTCAACCACTGTATGTACTCCCTACATAGTAGCACTAACCCGTAGCGCCCCAAACCCGCTACAACTGGAACCGCCTGCACACTGCACCTGCAACCTGCACCTGCACCTGCACTTCACTGGCACCCGCTCCCGCACCCTCACCCGCACCCTCACCCGCTGCCAGCCCAGCCTGAGCCAGCCTGAGCCCAGCCTGAGCCAGCCCAAAGCCCTGTACCGGAGTACCCAACACTTACCCAAGTCCTACCTATTAGTGGTTCGACTGCTGCTTAACTGCGCAACTGCAATCGGCCCTCAAAAACACCAGCACCAACTCTCTCAACTTTGCCTCTTCCCCCAACACTCGCTCGCTCTGCTCTCGTCAGTCCATCTTGTTCCCTTTTTTTTTTCTCCTTGGTCCTTTCCCCCTCTTCTGCTTCTGCTTCCTGCAGTACTCGTCTGTCTCTGCCTTGACCGTGGTCTCTTTTCTTCATTCTCCCCTCGACACACGACTCTCCGGCTACCACCTCTGGGCCGCTTCGTTTCGTCCCGCAACAGCGGCGCCGATTTCCACCTCGACATTCCCGCCGCCGCCTCCCCTCGCCGCTCTGAAAACTCTCCCCGCCTCGCAATTGCCACGAGGCATGGCCATGGTCTCTTCTCAGTGACTATCTGCTCCATTTTCCGTATGTTCACATCCGCCTCGCCCCCAGCTGATCTGTTTGCTCTCCGCTAGTCGCTCCGTCGGCGGCTGCAGACCTCCGTTTGCCCACCTCATTCATACCCTGCTCACCCTCTGCGACTTGACCCTGCATTTGCATTCCTCCTCCCGCAACTCTCGACGCCTTTCTGACCTCGCATGCAACGTCTCAACTAACCGCTCTCTTCATAGTCCGCCATGGCGGCTGCTGACGATCTGACGGCTCTCCAACGACGACAATCCAACCACTCCCACTCCCACTCCCACGCCCACTCTCACTCTCGACCCGTACCCTTTCCGGACCTCGTCCTGCGAGAGACGCAGTACCTCTACGCGTTTGCACTCCTCGCCGCCTTCATATCATGCGTGGCCTGGTACAGCATCTATAATGCCAAAAAGCAGGAAAACATTGTCCAGTCCACCGTAAAGGGCCCCGGTGGCAAACCTCTGCCCGTTACAAAGAAAAAGTGCAAGGATGATGGCGAACGCAAGCTCGGCCCTCACTTTGGCCCTGCCGCCAAAAACGTCTTTCGCTACCTTGCCGCCGTCGTCTTTGTCTCGTACGTGGCCACCGGGGCTTCCATGTTCGACCATGCCTTTTACCACGACAATCCCTACAAGTGGTCCAAGGAAGGTCTGCCCTGGGCTGGCGAATGGACCGTCGTCCACGTTCTCGGCTCCATATTCTTCTACCTTTACATTGTCTTTTCTCTTTTTGACTGGCGCAAGGGTCCCAATGTTGTTCACCTGCTGATCTGGGTCCTTGGACTTCTCGGCGAACTGATCCTGTTTGCTACCACCTTTGCAGCCGCCGCAGAGTGCCACTTTACCAAGTCTGGCAGGCCAAAGAGTGACAAGAGTTGTATTGACCGCTGGACCAAGATTGACTTGGTTCTCTACTTTGTCCGCATTCTGCATCTCATCGCCCTCATTGGCGTCTTTAGCATTGCCTGGATTGGCAAAGTTCGATCCAAGACGCGCAAGCTAGAAAACGGCTTTGCCGGCGAAGACACGCCTCTTCTCAACGGAAACCACCGATCTTACGAGACCCAGAACGGCCCCGCCAACGGCACACTGCCCAACGGCCGCGAAGCCAATGGCAACGGCCGCGAGTCCTTTTCCCGCCGCTCCCGTGGAAGAACCATGTCCAACGCCGCAAAGAACGCCCCGGCTTCCCGCAAAGACGACAACGCCGCCTTTTACCGACCACAGAAGCTCCCCCACAAGACCTGGTGGGAGTACCTTCGCGGCTACTCTCTCTTCTTCCCATACCTGTGGCCCAAGGACTCGATTGCTCTTCAGCTGCAGGTTCTTGTCTGCTTCATCTTGGTCATTATTCAGCGCATCGTCAACATCATCGTGCCCAGTCAGATTGGTGAGGTCGTCAGGCAGCTGAACCATGCCATAAAGGAAGTTCAGGATGGGCAGCCGTTGACCATGGAACTCTTCCCGCTTCGTGCTTCCCTCTTTCTTGGCTTTCTTTGGATTCTCCAGGGCATGCTCGGACCTCTGCGTTCCTTGCTCTGGATCCCCATCTCTCAATACTCATACCGAGGACTCACCACGGCAGCTTTCAACCATGTCCACTCTCTCAGCCTCGACTTTCATCTCTCCAAGCGAACCGGCGAGGTCCTCTCCGCCCTCAACAAGGGTTCTTCAATCAACTCTTTCCTTGAGCAGGTCACTTTTCAGGTTATTCCAATGCTCTTCGATTTGATCTTGTCCATTACCGTCTTCTACTACAAGTTTGGCCCGCTTTACGCCCAGATCAACCTGATTGATACCTGCTGGTATCTCTACATGACAATCAAGATGGCGTCGACGAGAGCTGACCAGAGGCGCGAGATGACCAATGCTGACCGAGAAGAAGAGGCTGTCAAGAATGATTCCATTTCCAGCTACGAGACTGTCAAGTACTTCAACGCCGAAGAGTACGAGTCCAACCGCTACAGGGACAAGGTCGGCGCCTTCCAAAAGGCCGAGGCCAAGGTCCAGATGGGCATGGTCATGATGAATGTCTGCCAGACCCTCGTCTTCAACCTTGGTAGGATCCTTGCTGCCCTCATCTGCGGCTGGCAGGTCGCCGTCGGCATGCGCGAGTCCCAGGACTGGTTTGTCGTTATTTCCTATCTCACACAGCTTCAGGGCCCGCTCAACTTTTTCGGTACCTTTTACCGAACTGTGCAGCAATCCATGATTTCCGGCGAGCGTCTGCTCGAGCTCTTCAAAATTCAGCCCACCGTTGTCGACACACCTCAGGCCGAGCCTCTCGAAAAGTTCACCGGTCACATTCGCTGGAACAATGTCAGCTTCTCCTACGACCGCCGACGGCCCGCCCTCCGCAACATTAGCTTTGAGTGTATGCCTGGAACCACCACTGCGTTTGTTGGAGAATCGGGCGGTGGCAAGTCCACGCTGTTCCGCCACATGTTCCGCTACTACGACTGTGACGAGGGCAACATTGAACTCGATGGCAAGGATGTGCGCGATCTGACTATTTCTTCTGTTCGACGAAACATTGGCGTTGTGCCGCAAGACACAACCCTGTTCAACGAATCGCTCATGTATAACCTGAAATACGCCAACCCCAACGCTACCGAAGAAGAAGTCTACGATGCCTGCCGAGCAGCCAGCATCCACGACCGAATCATGTCCTTCCCCGACCAGTATGACACGCAGGTTGGTGAGCGTGGCCTGAGACTCAGCGGTGGCGAGAAACAGCGCGTTGCCATTGCACGCACTATTCTCAAGGATCCCCGCATCATCATGCTGGACGAGGCCACTTCGGCTCTCGACTCGCACACCGAGCAGGAGATTCAGGACAACGTATGGCACATTGGCCAGGGACGTACGCTACTCATCATTGCCCATCGCCTGTCCACCATTACCCACGCCGACCAGATCATTGTGCTCAATGCTGGCACGATTGTTGAAAAAGGCTCGCACGAGGAGCTCCTGGCGGCCGGCGGCAGATACGCATCGATGTGGGAGAAGCAGATCCGCGCCGAGCGTGCGCTCGATGCCGCAAGAGAAGCCACACTCCGGGCGACCCGGGCGCTTCGCCGCGCAAATATGAACCACAAGAAGGGCACCGAGACCCCCCTGGACGGCTATAACAGTCTGGGGTCCTCGGCGTCCCTCTCTGGCAACAACGCGAGCCGCACGTCCAAGAAGGACGAAGACACCACCGAGGATACCACGACATCTGGCTCCTCATCGTCGGACGAGGAGTCGGGACACACCGAAGAGCAGTCGCAAGAGTGCAAGCCGAGTCACTAGACTAAACTTATACCCAGGCAGCGATGCCTCTGTTACCGGACTGCTTTCTTTTGTACAAGAATGCGATTCATGTTGCAGGTCAGGAGGACTCGAGCGAAGACCAGGGCTGCAGCTCTGGCACCTAATATTCTGTTATGATTCCAGCGTGTGCTGCAAGCAAACGGCAAGGGCCTTTTTGTTTCAGTTTTGCATTTGCCTTTTTTTTTTTTGAGCCGTTTTTTCCCTTATGCGATGAAGCATTACTGAATGTTGTTACGAAGAACTTTTTTTTCTCTACTTTTTTTGTTTTCCGAGTCGAGAATATCGACTTGGAATATGCATATGAGCGGCGTTGGAGGGGCGTCTGGTTTTGTTGCCTCTTTTGCTTTTTTTTTCTGATTCTCTTTTTGATTCATTGATTCGCTCATGTTATTCCTCATGTTATTCATTCCAATCATATTTGGCCCTCGTCTCTTCCCTTTATTTTTTTTCTTTCTCGATTGCAGTGTCTTGCTCATCTTTGCTCTCTGTTCCTTTGGAATGTGGTGATGTGGTGATGTGTATTCTTGCGGAATAGGCAAGATGTTAATTACGTGGATAAAATGGAAAAAGGGAAGGGGAAGGGAAAAAACAAGAAGAAAAGAATTGCAATACTTTTTTTTCTTTTTTTTTTTTTTTGATTTTGTCCTTTTTTGATTTGGTTTTTGATATCTTGCAGAGAAGAGCGCATCTTGGCGTTGCTTGCGGTTTTTCTGGTTCCGAGGTGGTATGGTATGTAGCCGAGAATAATATATATACCTGTGCCCCCTCTGATAACTTTTTTTTTCTCTTTTCTTCATCACACTTTTTCAAAACTGTAGCCGTCTTTCCCGTTGAAGGCTCTTATATGTTAGATGTCAAAACTGTAAGTTGGCAAGTGTTGTATTTTGTAGATTTGTTTTTCATTTTTGTATTGGATCATAGCGAATGTCGTGTGCCTGCTCATCGGGCATGATTAAAATATAAAAGAAAGAAAAGCCCGACTAAAAAAAAAGCCAAACCCCCATTCAGTCCTGAAGGAAAAACGGAGTAGGTCGGTTTAGTCGGGAGAAGAAAAATGAATATAGTACAAATATAAGAAAAGAAAAGAAAGAAAAGAAAAGAAAAAGTTACACGAATCCATCCATTTCATCCCAATCATTGCGTTCGAGTTTTGGACCATCCTTCTTCCCTCTCTTTTTTCTCCCCCCCACCCTCTCTCTCCCCAAAAGCTCAGCCCCAAACTCTTTCTCACCTCTCCCGTGATCCGGTCTTGTCCTTTTTTTGCGTCTCAATGTACAACGGCAAGCTGTGCTCATTCTCATCCCAGTGAATTTCCCATTTCCCCCCCTTATCCCATCCGTCTTCTCTTCCCTACCCTTCCTTAACCAGTTCTATAAACAAAAGCGAGTGTGTAATGTATGCGTAGAAAGAAAGAGAGAGAGAAGGACTGTCCTGTCCCCCCTTCTCTTTTCATAACAAGAGGTGTAGGCAATATAAAAAAGGAAAAGAATGAAAAACAAAACGCCAGTTCCCATGCTGTGCAAGAAGTAAAAAAGCGTCAACATTAAAAGAACATATTTTTTTCCTCCTCATCCCCAGAAACTCATCCAACCAACGAATGATGCGTAAAAGAAAAGAGAGAGCTTCTGCTGCAGCTGATGCCACCGACAACAGTTTGCGACGGCTTTCTTCCTTTCCTTCTCCCGCCGTGAGAAAGCTTTTTTTTTTTTTTTTTTTTTTGGTCCGCCGTTCATGTCAATCCCGCCTTATCCGACACCCACAAAAAAAGATTTACCTTTTCGAGAGTCTGGGGGAAGGCTGAACGACGTCATTACCGAACCGGCCGCAAAAAAAAAAAAAAAAAAAAAAAAAAAAAAAAAAAAAAAAAGAGCCAAGTGGATTTTTTAATAAGGGTATTAAAATGAATTACCGTTCGGCTTGGCCTTTTGCCCGTTAAAATTTAAAAGCGGCACCGGGGGCTTA